>JAHWFP010135227.1:0-20156 GCA_023313725.1 Lithobius niger | reverse complement strand
AAAAATGTTTAAATTTTATAATTTGGTGACTCAAACAAGTTTTGTTCTAAACTTCCGGTCATTTCATGTATTAAATTTCATGTATTTAAAGTATTATTATTATTATATTATTATAATTATAATTATTATTATTATTATTCTAGAACCAATCCTCTTTTTGATTTACATAAATGACTGACAATTTAAACATAGGCAGTCATTTTTCGCTTTAGGCCAATGACATTTTTCTTATCTTGTTGCTGCCAACATTGTTTCTTCGCAACACTTTTTGGGAATTTTGATTGACGAAACATGGAAATTTCATACACATATTGAATTGATCATCAGAAAACTGAGAAAAATTATTCCAACCTTGTATTCTGTAAGAAGTCTGCTAAATAGAAGTGCTAAGATCATCCTTTACGAGGCATGGATCTTAACCAATATTCGATACGCGTGCACCATTTATGGTTCCACCACTGAGAATTATATCTCTAAACTACAAAAAAACACCTAACAAGGCCATAAAGGCACTGTTTGGTAATGACAGCATCACTTCTACCAAGCAAATTTATTGAAAAAAAATTACCTCTTAGACTTCAACAACTCATATCGGCTTAATATTTTTTCATGACATGGTTTTTCTTTAAGACAGATTATCAGATATTGACGAACAGACCACTAAGAAATAAGACTGATTGGCTTGCTGTCCCATCGTCGATGAACTCCTGTGGTAGAAGTCTTGCAAATTGCAGATATCCTTGATGACATCCCCCTGGAGCTAAGGACCAAACTGGAACCTAGGAACATAAAAAAACAAGATTCAACAATGACTACTTAAAACACACATATGAAAGTATAACCATGACTATAACCCAACTTTATGTTATGATCCAAAATTATGTACTTATTTTGGTAAAAAGTGTATTTATGTAACACTTATCACTGCACAAACGTGGCTGCACACATTAGGCTTATAGACTGATTAAATTTTTATTATTCTTATTACTAATGCTAACCGGATGAAGACTTTGTAACATAGGCATTTGGAGTTGTGAAGATGCTGCTTTGATATTCGGTGAGTCAGGCCATAGCAAGTAGGAATTCGAAAATAAGCTTGAGTTTAATCCTGTAAAAATGGCCGCAATTTTCCATCCTTCTAAGTCCATGAAAGCTTAGAATTGGCAAAATCAGAACTTTCTGAAGATATCCACTGGGCATAGTCACTAATCCGATGAAAAAACGTTGGAACAAATGGATTATTTCCTTCGTTGAGTCCGTGTTACCCCAGATACTAAGGTACTAAGATTTAACTAGAATGCCCATATTATACTGAAGAGAAAGCGTGGACCTGCGGCCGCAATCGTCTTAAAATTGCTGCATACAGGTAGTGAGACTCTTATTCTGAGAACAGTAAACGTTTGGACAAAAGTACCTGCTTTCAGCAGTTTACCACCAAAGGGCACTATCGTCAAGTGTCAGGCACAAGTGCATAGCCGCAGACGAAATCTTCAATGTTAAAACTGTATCTGTAAGGTTATCGCAATAAACGTCCCTACCCCATTCGAAAACATAAACAAATCAAAATGCTACGCTTGATCATGTCCTTTAACACATAGGATTTGGTCTGTGGCTAAGCACTTGTTTAAGAGAAAGCACAAAGCATCACGTGGATCAAAACTATTTAGTGTCACTAAATCAAATCACCATAAAAAGAATGCAAAATTAATTGCTTAAAATATATTGTAATTCAGATTAGGACATTAAATAAATTTAAGAAAATTCAGAACTGGCTGATCAAGTTATATTTTTTTAATGCAACATTCAATTTTAAAACGGATCGTCGTTACGAGTGGAGCTAAGTATAACGTAGGGATTTCTGTACCAAGAACGTTTGAGAATCGTGCTGTTCAGGCTGAAGCTTCTCCCGTGGTTTACGTTTATTGTAACGAACTATATACTGTTTGAATCGAACACAGAGAATAAGTTCAACTTCGGATGTTGCCCACATGGAGTATTTCGTCAATTTCCGCAGGTATTGTCGCTTTTATCATAGTTACCATGGCAACGATGCCACCATTTTTTATTTCAGTTTCGCCTCCTACAAGAACCAGACAAGTGCTACCTTCTGGAGCCGTTGGTGGAAGCAGGTCTTATTTTCAACACTTTTTTCTGAAAAGCGTCACTACCTACTTATCTACCCTGCATCTAATGAGGGAATGTCTCCTGCTGTCCTGCGTTTGCTGTATTTGAAAAGATTTATTTCTATGGTGCTGTGTGAAGACAAGATCTGGTATAACAAAGCAGATAGAGTGAAGATGGCCAATGCATTACTCAACTTGTGAAGATTTTTGCTTCGTTTTATGACAAGGGCATGTAGTACCCTGTCAACCGATGCTTTGTTTGTTATTGTAGGTATATCACCCTGCCACAGTTTGGCCAATATGAAATATCTTCATGCTTACAGGCTTCCAGGCTTACACAGACATTTGATAGAATCAACCTGGCTGAGACCTGTATTTATATTTATGGCTCCAGGATGAATGATTTAACCGGATGCACGTTTCTGGTGCTCTGCAGTGATCGAGAGATACACAGGAAAAACTGTAAAGCTGCCCTTAAACCAGTATGATGGCTATTGACTTCTGCCTTGACCACCCTGACATTGCCGGTTGAGTAGATATTTACTCAGATTATCTGCTGTGATCTCTATCATTGTACCTCACCCAGCTACCATTGATGTTGTTCTTAGCAAGGAAATTCTTAATAAGTAGAGTTCTATTAGACCCTGCAGACTTGCCTGGGTGAAGGCTTATTGTCAGAATCACCAGTAATTAGCTCACTGATACTTCAGCAGCTCCTACTTATACCTCCTTTGAAGGTAAAAGTACAGGTTCCTTGCTATTGTTGGTTTCGATGTCGAAGACGATCATAAGAAAGGGGATGCTGGTAAGAGTTTTCAGATATCATGAATGCTTGAATAAACCAACACACACTACTAGAATTTTAATCAAAGTTTCAGCTAGTCTTACACTCGGGTAAACCGCCCATCCTTCTAATTTTATCAGTCGATGAAAGTAACGCTTCTATTATGGTAGGAACAATACCACTAAAAATGACAATCGCTAAAAGTGAAAACTTGCTGCAGTAAATGGTTACAATACCCGCTTCTCGCCCTGTGCAAATGCTGCACATGCAAGCTTATTACTCGCGGCCTCCTTTCTGTATGTGTAGGACTGTACATATCTGAAAAGCAAGTTGAGTGGTGAGTAAGCAATCAACATCAACATGACATTTCCTTCTTGGTTGATTTTGAACAAACAAATTTTAAATATTTCTTTGTTTATAATGTTGTAATCTCACGTGAAGTAACAACAGGTGAGGCTTCTTACCATACATAGTCGTGTCTTCCTGCATGTCTGAATGCATGCGTGTTAATCTTGGCCCGATAACCACGTTGCTCAGGCTCCAGTAAACACCACACTAACCAACCCACCAGCCTACCAAATGGTGAAACTTACAAATTCAACGAAAGAAGGGTTAAAATTAAAAGAAATCAAACTAATGTAATTGCCATACAAATTATTCTCTCGTTTCCATCGACTTACCTATGTGAGCCTGGAGTGTCAGTAAGAAAAAATACAGAAACAAACCGAATAGTAGCTCTCCACCAACAGATTGAAGATAAGCCCCCCTCCCCTTAAGGTTCACCGCAGCTGCTAGTTACTGGTAAATATTATTTATTTGTCCACTTTAGGAGAAAGTTTGAGAATCTCTGCTGTCTGCGCTCTGCTCTCTGCTGTTTGAGAATGCACTGAGTGAAATTGGACTTGGTGATGAAGATGCATGCATGTGCTGTAGACTGTGCTCTGCCATTCTGCAAGGCTGCTAGGTCCCGCTTTCTGAGGTGCGGGTGGTTTTGGGTGAAACTCGTTAGAAGCCTGTGGTTATAAATTTAGATATGATTTTAATTAACTGTGTTCTGTGAATGTTGGGAATCATTTATTTGCCTAGTATGTGATGGATTTGTGAGTAGATGATGCTAACTAGACACCAGTCAGAAACGCATGTTTGTGTACGCTGTCTGTTTTTATGTTATCATGTAGTGCCCATTTGGTTTGGTTATCAAAGTTTAGTTTCGATTGTGTGGGCCGTGAAAGCACATTAGTTTGATTTCTTTTAATTTTAACCCTTCTTTCGTTGATTTTTAACTGTTTCAAAAATGACCTTTTCTCTATGAATTGTGTTCTTTGAACACTCTTTTAAAAACAGGCCTATATTGGAAGCAATGATTTGATTTGTTTATTAGAAGCCTTGGCCCACAACCACGCGCCCTTTATAACAACTAACTACTACAAACTGTTGTAGTACACTGCATACTCTCATGCAAGCTTCACACTTCATCCACGGCTTGATCGCCTTTAACCTACTGTGTACAGGCTCATTCACCGAGTTGCACACAAACACCGCACCCATGCCACAGCAGAACAGCACTACAGCACCACAGCATTACAGAGAGCGACACTTGCTTAGGATGGTGTCACTAGACTAGGGAGGAAGGAAGAATACAGCCTAATGCCACTTGTAAACTCGTAAAGCTTCACACTTGTTGCTCGCACAAACTGTACTATTGTCCTAAGTCTGTCCAGAGCAGTGCGCCCCTAAGAAGTGGAGAGGAGACTAGACATCAACAGGTGTTCCTGAAGGATTGGGCCGAGGGCACCTCTCTGCCGTCTGAAGGAGCAGCACACGAGCAGAAAGTGATCACACGTGAGCTCCACTTGACAGACAGGGCACATGGGGGAGTCAACCCTTCCCAAACGGTACTGGTGAGGTTGTAGAAGGGTATGCCCCGTGTGCATTCCTGACAAGGTTGCTGTATCAAGTCGTACAAAGGAATCCAAAATAGAGGACCAGCTGCAAACAGGCTGCAAACCATATAAGCTACGGCCGGTAGAAGCTGCACGCAACTCATCAGACAACTGTCAATCATTGGCAATCAACTGGCAATCATTGGCTGCCTTGACTTCGGGGACAAAACAAGACTGAGGACGCTACTCTCTGAGCACGTAGCCTGTTTTGCCAGGCCATCTGCTTGTTCATTACCAGCAAGACCCGCGTGGCCGCGAACCCACTGTAGAGTGACCACACCACGTTGGAGGGACGCCCAGAGTTTCTTGCAAATTGTCAGAATCAGAGGGTCTGCATCTGCAAGATCCATCACCACCAGAGTTCGTAGTAGAATAGCAATCGCCGACATAGAATCCAAGTAGACCGATGCCACAGAAAGATCTAGATCAAGAATCTCATCCAGCAACAGAGATTGCAAACAATTCTCACTCTGTGCTCGACGATACTGAGACTAGCTTAAAACTTCGGAAGACCTTTAAGGCCGGGACAGAAACATTGAAACATTGGCTGGGACAAAACAGAAACGCTCATCAGCTCTAACACTGCGAGTGACACCCACCTTAGATGCCTTGAGTCTATCGCCATCCAACACCACAGAAGACATTCTGTTCCACTGATGAACACCCAAGGACCATCAAACCCGCATATTATGCACCTAGTGGGTAAAGATCTTGATTCCCTGATCCGAGCGCTGACCGAGAAACGGGGGCCAGACCACAATAGTCCTCAATGACACTCCCTACTGAATCCCCACTGACCCTGCTAATGTTCTGTACATAGAGAACCACAAGCTACTCTCTGGCTCTGTAATGTAGTGGCTGTTCACAACCCATAGGGCTTGGGGATGGTAGTCCAACAGTGACCGTACTGTAGCTAACGCGCTTTACTCATCTAAGTTGTTTGATGTATCAAACTCGCTTCACTCATCAAGCTAAGCTGTGTACAATACCTAACATGGTCTAGTTATCTAATTAATCTGTTTGAACTATTTAACAGGCTTAACTTTTCAGACTAAACAGTATGAATCCCATCTATGTAAGCTGTCTGATGTACCTAACTCGCTTCACTCATCAGTGGCGCGCAGCTTCTACCGGCCGTAGCTTATATGGTTCGCAGCCGTCCTCTATTTTGGATTCCTTTGTAACGACTTGATGTGGCAACCTTGTCACGAATGCACACGGGGCATGCCCTTCTACATCCTCACCAGTACTGTTTGGGAAGGGTGGACTCCCCCATGTGCTTTGTCAAGTGGAGCTCACGTGTGAACACTTTCTGCTCGTGTGCTGCTCCTTCAGACGGCACAGAGGTGCCCTTGGCCCAAACCTTCAGGAACAAAAAACGAGCCCCTGGTCACGCCATCTATTCTCACTAGCTTTTTCAGAACAGCAAATTGGTGTGAAGCACCAAGCCTAACACCAAGATATTTGACAACATGTGACTGAGCAACCACAGTTGCACCAACACGGATTGAAATGCGAGTCACTCCCCGCTTAACAGACTGAGAGAAGACTACGAGCAAGATACAAGCCTCTCTCTGAGAGCCGTGAAGAGACATAATCCACCGCATCTTGCGTACACTGACAGAAGGAGGTGACATCATCCCCCGCAAACCACAAAAGAATGTCATCGGCATAGCAGACAACATTTGAGGAATAACCCACATGGTTGGGCTCAAGCAACTCCCTTGTGGAAGTCACCGACTGAAGCTCGCCACACCAGACCAACATTCGTTTTGGCAAGACTGTATTGAGCCTAGTCTACACTAATATATGCAAGACGACGACTACAACCACTTGACCATGCAACCATGCTTCGTGGATGCCCGACAGAAAATAGAGAATGGCGTCTTGGGCAGTCCTGTTGGTCCTATAGGTCCTAACACTCCCTGCTTTGTGAACCGGGACTATCACAGTGAACAGCCACGAATGTGGAATGGTGGAGCTATCCATAATGGCTTGAAACAAGTCCACACATTCACGAACAGCTCCTGGCATCAAGGTTTTTGAGTTCCGCATATCCTATGCGATCGACACCTACAGCGCCACTATTCTTACACTTGTAAGTGCAACCGTAAATTAAAGCATGTCCCTCGGCTGATCGGTGGGGGACAATCATACTAGTAACTGAACTTGTTGGGCCAGTCTATTGTTGCTATTGTTGTTGTATTTTTTATAGAAAATTTGCATTCTTTCCCCTTCTGATTCTGAGAAATGTTGAGGAAAATGACTCTAGGTGGGCTCGCTCCCAACCTGCATCCTGCAACCTGCTACTTGCAGGAAGCAGTTTTTTTTTGCCATGTCGTGAGATAGGAGCATGGCGAAAATTTTTGTCCCTGCCTACTATTCTTAGTATCCTAAGGTCTGTTAGATTCTGGGATGAAGAAGACTTCAAATAACATTTCCGACCTGATGGGTAGTTTCCTCGTTAAAAAGAAGATTACTTAGGTTCCTATACTATGGATATCACGTTGTATCCATTTGGCCGATTTTACTCATTGTGAACACGGACAAATTGTATCGCCCGCAATCAACACTTCTACAGAATCTCATAAGTGTCATCTGAATTTGGTCTTTTTCTGGCGGAAATTGCGAATGATCACACATTTTAACTTTTTGAAACCATTTACTGTTCGCACAATGATGAGTCTTCCTAGTCCATCGATCCCATCACCCAAGATAGTATTAGAGGATTTCTGTACAGTCCTCAAAGCAGAAAAAAATTCCAAAGAACTTATTTGCTAAACGGCAAACCCGATTTTTCGATGCTCAGTCCTCCCCATTTTGCGGTCTAGGCACACCGACCTCCTCACAAATTCCGCCAATGGGTTCCTCGTTCAGCTGCCCTACTAGCTTGCAACCACAGGACGAACCTGATACAGCACTTCACGTTTCAAAATTATTCGAGCAAACTTCCAGGGTGCTTACTAAACTCGAACTTCAGGAGTATCATTCAGGAGGCTCTCAAGAGGCTCTCTCTTAAAGTGGTTTCGTTGAAACCAAAGAATCAATTGCTACCTGTATCACAGGTGTTTTTTTTGTTGAAAAACGTTGATATTTGCCTAATTACTAGTTACTGGCTACTAGTTACTAGCTAACGCTATTTTTGTTTCACGAAAATAAATTCTTCCATGCGGTTAATAAAGTTGGTTCTTTGCTTATTTTAAAGGTATTGATCTGTAGATGTGCCCTTTTCATATGGACCTTTCTAATTGGTCAAGTGGTTCAAGGGTTAGGGAGCTCCAAACGTCCAAATTGATTGTTTTAAACATTATTATGTAACAATGCCAAACTGAACATTAAATAAATCCGTTCGTCTTCATTAATAATATGAAATGCTATCATATAAAAAGGTGACTGCTGTCCTCAATATATAAAGAAAGCCAACAAAAAAAAAAGGAAATGGACCAGAAAACTAGATTGGTGTTTCTTTCTCATAGTTACTAAAAAAAACAAATGGATTTCATCAATTTGGACCAAAAATAGCTGTTATCTACCCCAAAACAACACTTGTTAAGGATTCCCGCCAAGCTTTTCGGCAGTGTGAAGTTGTTATATCAAATGCCAAGCTCTTTCGCCAAGCTAATCCCAACCAGTAATAGTTCAAAGGTAAAATGAAATGTACGAAAATTGCTTACTGCGCAATTTTCAAATATTTCTTTTAACGTTTTAACTTTCTCCTAAAATCATTGTGCATCGATCGCTTATGCAACTTTGTTAGCATTGACTTCCAAATCTGTGATGAACCTACTCCAACATAGAATTCTGATTCTGACCATGACGTCATACATCTAACCAGTAGCGGGTAGCATATCCGAAACTGAACTCTGTTCCTTCCTTACTTCTTCGGAAAACGCATATCAATAACAGGGACTACTCCCAGTGTATCAACGCAATCCCCCACTCCTATTACTAAAAATCTTTCTTGTCTCTTGATAAATGCAAGTAGTGTCCTAAAAAACTTGGGTCCCTTTAGGGCTATTCTTGCTGAGGAAACTTTTAACCTCGTGTTTGTTACTGAATCATGGCTGAGCGAGGAGGATCTTAATTCGACGATCATTGGTGGTCTTCCATATATGCTGGTACGGTTGACAGGCAGTCCAAGGCAAGTAGGATCATATTCGCTTTTTGGGAACCACTCCAGATTGTGGACCAAAAGCTTACCTTTTTACTTTGCTATTTACCTGATATCTATTCGTATAATCAAATTGAAATGCTCTCTTCCTTCATGACACCCCAAATAGTTTACTTGGAGACTTTAATTTGTAACCGGTACAGCATTAGATTGCCTGCACCAGGTATTCTTGGTGAAAATGGCACCTTTGGCCTTCGAAAAACTCGTCGACTTTACGATTAGAGGACAAATATCCTTGACTTAATTTTTACCACAGAAGAACGACTGGTTTTTGATGATTCGTCCCATGACAACTTGGGAACCAGTGAGCATAGAGAAGGTTGCATTTAAGCTAAACTGCTGCCTGGTGGGTACAGAGTACCCTCGCCCATTAAAAGGGAAAATAGATTTTGAAAAATTACATCTTAGTCTTAGCAACATCGATTGGTCCGAATTTCTCACGCCATATGGTAACAATATTAATACAGCCTGGACCTGTTTCTCGAACCTCATTTACTCTTAAAACATTTACAACCAATTCTGTTCACAATATTTGGCCTGCATTACATCCTGGCGCAACAATTACACAATAAAAGAGGTGCAGGATGGGAACATCTTGGCACTTTTTCGTTTCTACAAAAAAAAACACCCAACACTGTGAAAAGCATACCCCGACTCTTATATAATGGCAAATATGGAACTACAAACATAGCCAAGGTGAACCTATTTAATACTATGTTTGTTTCTAACGGAGTAATTGATGATAACCTAGTATTACCACCAAATGATGTTCAGCAGTTTTCAGGCATCATCCAAACCATTTCTTAGTTCTATTGTTTTTACCCGACAACTCATACTTAAAGCATTGCCAACACTCAAACCCAGTCACACAATTGGTACAAATGGCCATTCGTGGTTTTTTTATAAACAAATTTACCTTAAAATCGATGCTCTATTATTCCTTTTCAACCTCATCTGGGAAAAATCACGGAATGCTTGAGTACGGCGAATGTACTTCCAAACCATTCTGATCCCCATAACTATCGTCCCATAGCCCTCACTGTTGTACCTTGCAAAATCAAGGAAGCGATCATTCGAACCCAGATGCTATCGTTTTTCTCCAAACACTATTTACTCTACAATGAACAATTTGGCTTCCTACCAGGTCGATCCTCTACCATGCAACTAGTTCTGTATCTGGACCAGCTGATGAGTGCTCTCGACATAGGCATTCCATCCAATTTTATATATTATGATTTCAAAAAAGCTTTTGAGTCGATCGTACACTCAAAACTGCTCCTTACTCATTGTGAACACGAACAAATTGTATCGCCCGCAATCAACACTTCTACAGAATCTCATAAGTGTCATCTGAATTTGGTCTTTTTCTGGCGGAAATTGCGAATGATCACATATTTTAACTTTTTGAAACCATTTACTGTTCGCACAATGATGAGTCTTCCTAGTCCATCGATCTCATCACCCAAGATAGTATTAGAGGATTTCTGTACAGTCCTCAAAGCAGAAAAAAATTCCAAAGAACTTATTTGCTAAACATCAAACCCGATTTTTCGATGCTCAGTCCTCCCCATTTTGCGGTCTAGGCACACCGACCTCCTCACAAATTCCGCCTATAAAGGTCTTTATAGAATAAATTCAATTGGAATGCAACAGTGTTGTAAGTAGGGTGCCTCAAGGATTCGTCCTGCGCCCCTTACGCTTTGTCGTGTTTGTTTTCTGGATTGCTGTCATCTTCACACTGATATAAACTTCGTATATCAATGGTCGCTAAATGGCAGTTGCCCCTTTCGTTTTCTAAATGCTATGTTTTTCATGTGGGTGCCTCTAATCCCTTTTTGTCCTACAACCTAGGAGGAACCCACTTACAAGTAAGGCCGGATTGGAAGCCGCCAATCAGTTTGCTTGCTTCTTTAAACAGGAAGTTCCAGAACTTGAAAAGCAGAAAAAAATTCAAATTGCCAGGAGAAACTTAAATTCTTATGGAAGCATAACGCCCCTGTTATGAATAAGATAAACAACACAATTCAGAGTTACGAAGGGTCAGGGTGGACCTCGTAATGACATTTAAGATTTTGCTTGGGTTCATTACCAATCGATCTACCCTTTTTTGAGGAGGCATCATTTTCGTCCACCCAAGGCCATTCACGGAAGCTGCGTAGTCATTCTTTGGTCCCAAAAAGTGATTAAAAGGAGTTAGTAAGTCCTTTTAATCACTTTCCCATAATACATATTCACTTTTTCTTTTTCCTTTTAACGCTAGGAACAGTATTAGTGGCCTGCCCTTAGACCTAAGATGCAAAGATTTGAGGTACCATTATGGATAAACACGTATGAGAAAATAAATAAAAAATGGTACATACCAACGATCTTTTTCAAATTGCCTCATGAAATGCTGCATTATCAAAATATTGAAATGTTACAGAAAGTTTTAAAAGAAGCTTCAGTAAATAATTATAAAAATAACTATTTGTCTGATGTATGTACTTTTGTTCGTTCTTTTCTATTTATGACATTTTAAAAGCTGTTATGTTTTGTAAAAAGCCATTGTGTAAATGAATTTTATTAATTTTTTAATTGTATATATTTCAATTGTATATTTGTTGTTATGCTTGTTATGCTTGTTATTATGCTTGTTTGGTGGGAACAAGTTTTGTTCTAAACTTCCGGTTATTTCATGTATTAAATTTCATGTATTTAAAGTATTTTTATTATTATTATATTATTATTTTTTTTATTATTATTATTGATGAAAATGACGCTATCGTCTGTACCTTCAATTTAGGAAAAGAATGTATTGAACTGATTGCCCTTTATAGGAAACCATCATCAAGCAGGATAAATTTTATAAAAAAATTAAAAATGCTTCTCAACCCGAAAAAGTCAAATAACAATATTTTGTTGATTGGTGACTTTAATTTGAATGTTTTGGAGGGCTTTCAGGATCATACAGAAAAATATGATAAATATGAGAAATTTGAGAATTGTATGGCATCCTATGAACTCCCCCAATTCATAAATTCCCCAACTCGGGAAGAATGCAGGCAGAATAAAATTGTTAAATCTTGTATTGATTTGATTTACGGAAAAACAAAATCTTGGACTTGTGCATCTTTCGTGGTCAAAATCAAGCTCGCAGACCACTATTTTACAGCTATCCAACTATGCAATAATAAGGATACAGAATTTTTGGCCCGAAACAATGAATCGGAGGTTGTAAATACCTTTTTCAACCAAAAAGGAATTATCAAGCAACTCAACGTGCAAAACTGGGAATTTTTAAATAACTTTATGCAAATCTGATGTATGAGGCAATTGAACAAACTATAAATAATATTTATGAAAGAAATAAAAGATTAAAAAAAATCTCGAACAGGAACCAAAACAAGGTCAGCATAAAACGTGCAAAACAGAATGGATGAACCATGAATTATTAAAAAAAAATTAATAAAAAAAATAAAATGTTTCAAAAAAAAAAATAACAAAAAAAAAATAAACGAAATTGGTGGTAAAATTCACACAAAAAATTAAAAAAATAGAATTGATGAAACAATTCGTTCGTCTTTCCCACTTGTCGGCAATTCCGTTATTGCCAATCAGTTTGCTTGCTTCTTTAAACAGGAAGTTCCAGAACTTAAAAAGCAGAAAAAAATTCAAATTGCCAGGAGAAACTTAAATTCTTATGGAAGCATAAATAAAAAAGTGATTGCACATAACGCCCCTGTTATGAATAAGATAAACAACACAATTCAGATTATTAAACCAAACCATTTTGAGATCATATCGATTATTAATAATTTAAAAATAAAGAATTCCTGTGGTTATAATGGTTTTTCCTAGACCATTTTATTCAATCAAAGGGAAACACAGCACAAGTTTTGGTTGCACTCATCTCTGCCATTATTGACTCAGAAATTTGGCCTTCTAAACTTAAAAGGCAGATAACTAGACCAATTTTTAAAAAGGGGAAAAAAATGATTTTTGTAACTATAGACCAATTGCACTACTTCCTGTACTCGACAAAATCATTGAACTTAAACAAAAAATTGGCACTTTGGATGCCTTAAGCAACATTAATAATAAAATTAACACTGCCCTTCATGATAGCAAACATGTAGGTACAATTGCAATCGATCTGAAAAAAGCATTCGATATCCTAGATATCGAAATTCTTGGGAAAAAATTATTTACATTGGCATTAGAGGGAATTTTACCAAGTTTCCTGTTGGAAAAAGAAAGTAGCGTGAAAGTTGGTGAGGATCTAAGTGATTGGTATAGAATGCAATATGGAGTCCCGCAAGGCTCTGTATTAGGCCCAGTTTTGTTCATTATATATAAATCGTATTACTGAGATTACTCTCCATTCAAGCATTTGTTTATATGCAGACGATATTTTCCTCCTTTCTATTCACAAAAAGCAGGACATTATGATAAAAAATGTACAATGTGATTTCGATAAAATAAGTTATTACCTGTGCGATAATGAACTTTTTATTAGTCAAGAAAAGACAATGTTCATGCATATAACCACTTCCCACACTGCCAGGCTTAACTGTAAAATATATTTACATTCTGAATCATGTTCCTTATCTCGGAGTTACTCTTGATGACAACTGGAAGTTCGACCAACATAATGATGAAATTATACGAAAAATCTGAGCAACTATTCCTTCACTTTACATGGTAAGATATTTCCTGGATAAAAACTGCAAAATTTGTCTTTTTGATGCTTGGGTCATGTCAAATGTAAGGTATGCTTGTACAATCTTTGGTTCCACTTCCACATGTCATTTGACCCGCCTAAAAAAGATCTTAAATAAAGCAGCCAAAGCACTCTTTAACTTACAGGAAAAAACCACACAGGAGGTAACACGCGAACATAGGCTACTAACTTTTATGAACCTTTATAGGCTAACAATTGTTTACAATTTCTTTGACAAAATATATCAAATAAGAATCGACAGACCACTAAGAAATAACAATGCATGGTTAAAAACACCAACTTGGAGGAATTCCTATGGTAAGAGATGCAATGCGCATATTGTTCCCTCGATTTTAAATGAAATTCCAAAAAAATATAAAGGACAAATTATCACATAACATCAAAAAGATAATTAAAGAATGGATTCTTACTGAATAAAGAATTCTTATTAACAAGGCTCATATTTCAAGTCTTCCTGTATTTAAATCCTGACTTGTATAAATTTTCACATTAGAAAATTAAAAACTAAAACTAAAAACCTTTAAAGTAAATGCATTATAACAATTTAACAAATAAATAAATAAATAAATAAATAAATAAATATATGGATAACCTGCAGAATGTTATGCTAGCCTACTACAAATTGATGCAAGTTAATATTACTCTGTATTGTTATGATTATTTTTTTCTGTTTTTGTATTGTTTTGTATTTATGTGCTGCCTCTCATGCAAGCTCTCGAGCTTCGAGAATTTTTGTGCAATAAAGTAAAAATTATTATTATTATTATTATTATTCTAGGACCAATCCTCTTTTTGATTTACATAAACGACACTGAAAATTTAAACATAGGCAGTCATTTTTTGCTTTAGGCCGATGATGTTGTTGCTGCCAAC
Source organism: Lithobius niger (assembly GCA_023313725.1). Lineage (NCBI taxonomy): Eukaryota > Metazoa > Arthropoda > Chilopoda > Lithobiomorpha > Lithobiidae > Lithobius > Lithobius niger. The sequence goes on along the minus strand of JAHWFP010135227.1, from coordinate 5,542 downwards.
ATTGTTTCTTCGCAACACTTTTTGGAAATTTTGATTGACGAAACGTGGAAATTTCATACACTTATTAAATTGATCATCAGAAAACTGAGAAAAATTATTCCAACCTTGTATTCTGTAAGAAGTCTACTAAACAGAAGTGCTAAGATCATCCTTTACGAGGCATGGATCTTAACCAATATTCGAAACGCATGCACCAATTATGGTTCCACCATAGAGAATAATATCTCTAAACTACAAAAAAACACCTAACAAGGCCATAAAGGCACTGTTTGGTAATGACAGCATCACTTCTACCAAGCAAATTTATTGAAAAAACAACAACTCATATCGGCTTAATATTTTTTCATGACATGGTTTTTCTTTAAGACAGATTATCAGATATTGACGAACAGACCACTAAGAAATAAGACTGATTGGCTTGCTGTCCCATCGTCGATGAACTCCTGTGGTAGAAGTCTTGCAAATTGCAGATATCCTTGATGACATCCCCCTGGAGCTAAGGACCAAACTGGAACCTAGGAACATAAAAAAACAAGATTCAACAATGACTACTTAAAACACACATATGAAAGTATAACCATGACTATATAAACGCAACTTTATATTATGATCCAATATTATGTAACACTTATCACTGCACAAACACTATTAAGAAAAATTAGGAAATCTACAACAAGACAAGAAAAAAACAATTTGGGAAGTAGAACACAAAGTGGAAAACAAACAAAAAAGAAAAACATTGATGAAGGTATAATGAATACTTTTAAAGAGGATGATATTTTAGAAATAGCAAACAACTTTAATAATATGTTTGCAAAACAAGTTCCTGATCTAAAAGATAGCTTTAAAAGGGAACATGAAGAATATAAAAAAGGTAATTTTAACAAAAAGTAAAAAAAAAGAAAAATATAAAACCCAGAAAGTTACGCAAAAAACAATGTATATTGAATATGCAAGTGAACCAGAAATTATTTCTATAATAGATGAACTAAAAAATACTAAAGCTACAGGATATGATCAAATTCAAACAGACCACATAAAACAAAATAAAAATAACATAGCTAAAGCACTATGTATACTGATAAATAAAATGAGTGATAAAGAAATTTGGCCTGAAAATTTAAAAATACAAGTTATAAGACCAGTATACAAAAAAGGAGATAAAACAAACAAAAATAACTACAGACCAATAGCACTGCTTTCAATCATAAACAAATTAATTGAAAAATTCTTTGTTAAAAAGATTTGGGAAGAAAACAAATGTCATTTAACCCGCCTAAAAAGGATCTTAAATAAAGCAGCCAAAGCACTCTTTAACTTACAGGAAAAAACCACACAGGAGGTAACACGCGAACATAGGCTACTAACTTTTATGAACCTTTATAGGCTAACAATTGTTTACAACAATTTCTTTGACAAAACATATCAAATAAGAATCGACAGACCACTAAGAAATAACAATGCATGGTTAAAACACCAACTTGGAGGAATTCCTATGGTAAGAGATGCAATGCGCATATTGTATTTGTATTGTATTGTATTTTAAATGAAATTCCAAAAAATATAAAGGACAAATTATCACATAACATCAAAAAGATAATTAAAGAATGGATTCTTACTGAATAAAGAATTCTTATTAACAAGGCTCATATTTCAAGTCTTCCTGTACTTAAATCCTGACTTGTATAAATTTTCACATTAGAAAATTAAAAACAACAAGTGCACTGAATGAAGGAAAATACATAGGAGTGATTTTGGTAGATCTACAAAAAGCATTCGATACGTTCGACAAAAAAATTCTATTAAAAAAATGTGAAAAAATTGGACTAAGAGGAAAGATCTATAATATAATAGCAAGCTACTTAGATAATAGGAAAACCGTACAAATAAAAGGAAAAAATTTAGCAACGAAAAAACAACTAACTTTGGAGTACCATAAGGATCAGTAATGGGACCACTTTTGTATTTAATATATACAAATGATATCTTGGACAATATAGATAAAACTCATAACAATAACACACAATAATGATCTCCATAAATTATAATTATGAGGAGATGATGAATAATTTACAAAATGACCAAACCAACCATCGTCCAGTCGCCCAAGCCTTCGAGATTACCACTACGGACTTCAATAGAATACTGGTTATCGAGATTCCCACAGCAAACAAATAAACAAACCCAAAAAACGATCTTAGTTTCACAGTTTCATGTTTTAAAGGAATACTTTAGAAAATGTGTAAACATTAAAAGTATAATCACTTCATACTGTAGCAAACGATGATGTATCCAATTGCGAAAAGGCAAAACGTATTTAAAAAAAAAAATTTAATTATGGTATTAACACATGGCAGCGTGGTACCTGTTGATTGGCTCTGCAATTGATACTTTATGTTACTACAATAGTTAGCAATGATTTTTTTTCGTTTCACTGATTTCGTTTAACGAATTCTTACATCCTGCTTTCCACGATTTAACGTTTTTTTTGCGTTGGTTTAGTTTGGTACAAACTAAATGATTGGTTTATTATGAACGAACTGTTCATAAGTAAGGAAAAAATGATACAAATGGACATCTCAGTACCAAAAATGAATAAAAATATTTAAAAATGGATTATAAAACACCATGGAAATTGTATGAATTTAGAGACAAATACCAGGAACTTAAAATGCTTAAGTGAATGCATAAAACTAGAAAAAAGAAAAACTGCAAAATACTTACTAAAAATATACCAATTGGAAATTGTATGAATTTAGAGACAAATACCAGGAACATAAAATGCTTAAGTGAATGCATAAAACTAGAAAAAAGAAAAACTGCAAAAATATACCAATTGAAAAATATACTAACTTTGAAAAATAATTATTTAATTGAAAGACTTCAAAAAACACAAAATATTTTTAAAATTTCAGAATTAAAAGAGTACATAATTGCGACAAAAAACTACTATATAAATAAACATAAAATAAGTAATAGTAAAGAGAAAACAAGGAACATAAAACCAAGCTTTATCTTAACAACACGTATGGGAAAAGAAACAAAAAATGGTATATACCATATATTTTTAATATAATTCCGAAAAATATGTTAAATTACCAAAATATAAGTGAATTGAAGCCAAAATTGAAAGAATTATGGACTAAACAATATACTTCAATTGTATAATAATAAGTTCAAAATTTAACACACAAACTAATCAAATTAGATGTATATAAAACATTTTAAATACTGAATAACATCATGGTATAATTGTTTAAATTTCAAATAACTAATAAAAACATGAAAGTTCTACAGAAGGTGGTTCAAGACTGAGCTGGGGACACTTGAGTGACACCATTTGTTTTTCGTAGGATTTGGGCTGGGGTGGTTAGACCCCCTAACCTATTTCCCCTCAAATTCTGATTTTTTTGGACATTTCTTCGACTTTTTATGGTTTATTTCTACTTTTTGGGAAAGAAATATTTAAATGTATACATTGTGGTCTGGCACTTTCATAAAACCAAAAGAAGATGCTAGTGTTGTCAACCCAGACGACCAACTGGAATACAACTTTATAACCTGAAAATGTCAAGGTGCAGAGAGTGCGAAAACAAACTGAGTAAACAAAATGAGTGGGTGAACTGTGGAAAATGCAAGGCAAAATATCATCATGATTGTGCGGGAGTATCAGTTGCAACATGGAATGGAAAAAGTAAGATTAAAAAAGAGCAGTGGAAATGTCAAAAATGTAGGAAACAAAGAACACAATCATAGAAAGAACAAGACAAGGAACAATATGACCAAGAAGAAGATGATGTTGATGGAGGGGGATAAAAGATGTTGGTAATGATAAAGAAAAGGTTGAAGATAATTTTGAAAGAAGAAAAAATCAATGACCAACATGATCCGAAGGAAGAAATGGGGATGGGAGAAATGCAGAAAAGAATGATAAGAATAGAAGAAAAGATGGACAGGATGCTGACAACTTGTAACTCTCTTGTTGAACTCAAAAGAAGTGAAAGAGGTGATTAAATCCTTGGAATACATGGACCAAGAGTAGACTGGTGGACGTTGACAGATTTTCAGCAGGGTAGGGAATTTTGTGGTAAAAGCTGGGAACAAGAGCTTTTAACCTAATTAGGGTATGCCGAATCCGAATCCGCCTGTCCCCAAAAGATATTTTATCAATAACTGGCCGAAAATGCCAAAAAACGTCCGAAAAATGCCTGAAAATACATGTAATGACCAAAAAAAAATATTTTGTTAAGAAGATGTATTACAAAAATGTTCAGAATGTCATTCTCCACAAAACATTTCCCATCAACTGGTTTGTAGAAGCAACGGTAGAACGTAAAAAGCAGAAAATAACCCAAAAAATGCCTGAATATGATCGAAAATGCCCGAAAATGCCTGTAATAACCAAAATATAAATATTTTGTTAAGAAGATGTATTACAAAAATGTTCAGAATGTCATTCTTCACAAAACATTTCCCATCAACTGGTTTGTAGAAGCAATGGTAGAACGTAAAAAGCAGAAAATAACCCAAAAAATGCCCGAATATGCTCGAAAATACCCGAAAATGCCTGTTCTTACAGAAATGTTCAGAACGTCATTCTCCACAAAAAATTTCCCTCAATTGGTTTGTAGAAGCAACGGTGCGTCAAAAGCAGAAAATAACCATTACACATTGTTGCAGTCACTACGATAAACATGTGTGTAGCACTATGTTCGAGTCTCTTAATTTTTACCTTATGTATATAAACGAATTAGGTTTGAAACGTTCGAAAGACGTAGTTGATACCTTTCAAATGCTTCAAACTGCACTCAAGTATCTATTATAAATTCAATGGGCCGACTCACGCTTGCAAATAAATGATCAAATTTACTTTCTCCTTCACCATTATGTACAACAAGAAATTTTTCAACGTGACATCGATCGAAATTGAATTTGTTCTACAAGGCGACAAAGAGCATTCTCCCTGCCGCTTGTATCTTCCTTTTGGAGTCTTTTGTGGCGGTAAACGTTCAGTTCTTACATAGCAAGTTTTCCCGCCACTCCAGCATTGTAGCAAAGAATGGAACAGCCCTCACTTGGCAAAGTATGTTCCAAGGTTCCAAGGTTCCAAGGTTCGTAATTGTCACAACAGTTCTTCTTTGCCGAGCGGGGTAATGATCCTTAATTACAGATAATTACTTAATAGCCGTCATTACTTGTTACTTGCTACAGCCAAACCTTACACCTCCAACCCCAGATTGAGACTTGTTGTCAAACAAATCTCGGTTAGCCGCCGGTTCCCTAGTGATGACACTTATCCGGCTGGCACAAAGAAGGCTTCAGAACACACACAGTAGGGAAACACCACCACCTTCTTTCTTGAGCACACACAGCCACTCCGCTCCTCCTTCACACACTACTTGCACTACATTTCACCATCATCACACCATCGCTTCTCACCACCACTCCAACACAACACAGCACTGCTTCACCACCGTTTGCAACACAGCCACAGAGCCAACACAACACCAAACCGCCCCACTGACAACACCTGCGTTGCACC
>JAHWFP010135226.1:17735-36479 GCA_023313725.1 Lithobius niger | reverse complement strand
AATTTTTAAAACCCATTTCTTAGGCACAACTCTTAACGCACGAATATGAGTCTGTTTTGCTAAAAACATACGAGTAATGCCACACACCCTTACTTCGAATGCCGTTTTTATTTCGTCGCCCAAACGGGGGTGAGCAGCGACGAAGGGCGAACAGGCGGTCACGAGATTAACGCAATATCTCGCGTACATAACGGGAAGGACGTCGCGGGTCCCAATCTCCTTCCCTCCCTCCTCTCCCTTCCTTCCCTTTCACCCAAACCCCTACACCCAAAGGATTTGAAGCAGAGGGGAAGAATCCATTTAACGGGTACCCGAAATAAGGGGGTGTAAAGTGAAGAGGAGGCTGCGCAGCCCGTTACCTTGGTAACACCAATAAACGATGGAGAAAACTAATCTGCCACGTTTAAGAGTTGAACGATAACACTTGGCACCAAATCAAAACACAAGAATGGGGGGAAACGGGCTGGAGGAAGAGCCAGACAGGTTCTCGATTTGGAATAAATCTAGAATCGAGACAACCTCGACTTTTGGCGGAAAAGACGGATCGAGACATGGTACAGCCAGCCAATTAGGCTAAACCAAGTTTGTAAACACATGCCAAGTAACTTTCGTTGTAACCTTACTTTTTCGGTTTCCATTGTTTAAAAGTGTGGCTCCAAAATGCCTTGTCTTGTATTTGTTTATGTATCTTGTCTTTCATGGCGTTCGAGGTTAAAGAATTGTTATCTATGCATTGTTACTTTTTAACATTTCATTGTTTAAAAGTATGGAAACAACCTGACATTTCAATCTTTAAAAGTGTGGGAATAATTTAACATCTTAACATTATCTACCGATATCTCAGCCCTTTTGTAAAAAAGCAATGATGTAGGAACTACGATACGAAAACTACCAAATTTCCACTAAATTAATATTTCCAACATGTCCCCTTTTTAAAGACACGTATGCTGGAAACGCAGTTGGCCCATAACTGTTCCAACCCTATCTTGGCTGCATTGCCGGGACCGCAGCTATGCTAGCATAGATCCCGGCAAACATAAACATCATAGTTTTTAGAGAAACCTAGATCCAACATTCCCCTAGATTTAACATTTTCCTTTTTAAAATACACGTAATTGTTTCATTGTTTCACTTTACCAAGATCAAGGATTAGTTTTCAACAAATTGGCGATAGTCTCTCAAACCTAGATCCCGTCACTGGGACCAAGGACACAGTCGAAAAACAAAAAGCAACGTACGCGTTATATACGAACGAGGGCATTTGACACAGCTCCTCGGACGACTAGGAGAGCTTTCACGGATTCAATAAAGCAAGCGGTTTCAGTTACACTTTGTAAAGTGGTTTGTTAAATATTTCCGGGTGTTTGAACAAGTGTGAACAAGTTTTCCAATAACTATTTATTTTTAGAGTTTGATGAGCCCTCCTTTATTAACCCACCATTGCATCCGTATAGGTAAAACTTACCAACTGACTAGGTAACTCGCAAAAATCGAAGAATTTCTGCTTGAAAATGCACGATGAAAGACGAAACAAACAAAAAAAGGAGGAGGAAAAAGACAAGGGGAGAAACATAATTATTGGTTCAATGTTGGCTTCATTAGCCCCAAGTCACTCATCTGCAATGGTAATGAGAATGCGGGGGAAAAGAGGGATAACCCTAATGGAGGAAAGGAAATGAACCATTAGGATCTAAACGACGCGTCAGCCCCATCCCAAACTACTTTTATGTTTATGATACAAGCTTATTAAAAGATAGGTATTGTCGTAAATGTGTTTCGAAGAGAAATGTTTCGAAATAAATGAAAATGACTCTTGAGCACTACTGGAAATTAAAATTGGTGTTAGGGATAATCCGATACGAAGACGCATTAAAGGTCCGTTGGAAGCGAGAATGGTTGAGAAATTAAGACTCTGTGCCAGCGTACGACGGATTACAGTCCAGTCGCTTAGTTCACTCCATTGGCGTCGATCCATGCTTCGTGTAATTTCTTTGATTCCAAGAGCATCAGAAAATCGACGCGCTGATTATTTCGACGCAAACTAATTGGAAGTGTTGCTCACAGTTCGTTCACCACATTCCTCGGCCCGGTAAACAACGTTGCCAAAGAAATTGTGTCTACGTCCAATTCATGAAAAACGAACAAAATGTCCAAATAAAGCCAAACAAGCGGCTAGAGCGACTACCCAGTAGCTTCCGGTCTTCTGTACAGTTCTGCCACTACCAATAGTGAGGCGCACACCTCTATCACGTACTGCAACAGCTATCTCTATTATACAATCTAAAAGCAGTAACCATCAGAACTGCCGGTTAAAAATGTGTTAGCTTTTAAGCCACATATCGTGGCTCATCGTGGCTGAGTTGTGAGAGAGCTCAGCCTGGTTGCTGGAGGTTTGCGGATCTGGTCGAACCCCTGGAAAGGGGACCATGGCAAAGTCCCCGCCAGGACTGCCGGCCAGGGTAGCGTGAGAGGCTACCATGCTACTTCAGCGACTATGGGAATTATTCTGGCCAATTCTGGACATTCTTTTGGCCCCTACGATGATCGGAGGTTTCCCGGATCGAATCCCCGGGTTGGCACCTCCCTTTACCAGATATTTCTTCTTCTCTAAAAGTCTGGTAATGTTCAAAATTGAGCCGGTTCAGCCATACAAGCATTCAGTTGCTTCGGCTGACTTAAGTCTCAAAGAAATTTACTTAAAAAAAAAAAAAAAAAGTAACCGTCGGTTGTTTTTCCCTTAGGCCCGTTTTACAATTTTGGTGTAATTGTCAGTTTTTAGGCCTAATTTTTACTTCTAATTTTAATTTTGTAAAACGGAGAATTGGATAAGCCTGTTCATTTTAAAAACGGTGTGTTTCCGGGCACACATCTATAGTGTTACAACATAGCGACTCGTAGCAACTTGACGTTGCCACGTGATTTTAGGCCTGCAATTTTGTTATTTCTTAACACAGTTTCAATGGTGAATGTAAGCGAATTAAATTGTTATTTTTTAACAGATTCCCTGTTATTTTGTTTAGTATTTTGTAAATTAACCAACTCGTATTAAGTATCAGATAGGCCTAATGGAGAATTTGATTCAAATGTAAGCGTATTCATTCATGTAACAAGCAATGAAGCTAAAATCCCTTTGTATTTTCGGCTGCGCGGTATACTGAGGATTTCAATTCGACGATCAAATGTTATTAGAAGCCTGTTATAAAGAAGTAACAATGTTTTAATTTGCCGTGTTTTTTAACTAACAATGAAACTAACGTTATCAGTCTCTATCTGGTACCATTCCGAATTTGAAAAAAAAGTGACGGACGGACGGACAAAGTCGTTGCAATAGTATTCTCAGCCGTACCGGCTGTACGGAAGACCAATTAATACGGTCGACTTTTGTATTCGGATCCAACAGTAAATCAATGGCAATATTATTAAAACAGTGTTATTTGATTGATCCAGTATCTACTCGATGTAATTTTAGGCTCGCCAGATTTCCCTCGAATTGAACTTGAAAATAAATAAATGCCCGGTGTGTTGCAACAACACACACGAAAGAAAGTTTTTACATGAAACTGTGAAAAAAGGGAGTGCTAAAATTAACTGATTTAGTGGGCTAAGCGTGTACCACTATAGTTAATGTGTGCAAAAATTGGATTGACGACGTGTAGAGATATACAAAAAGCTAAGGGGGATGCTCAAATTGGGTGAGCTACGCTATTGTTTGTTTTATAGCCCCGAAACTTAATGAAATACGTGTGAATGAAATATATCAGAGGAAATGATTGAAAATTCACTGATGCAAAAATTCAAGTTGAGTGAGTTGAACATTTAATTTACGAAACCTCAAAGTAAAATACGCATAAAAAGCGTTAAGGTATGAAAGAAACAAAATTTGAATAGTTAACCATTTATTTCATTCTATCAGAAAAACAATTTTAATGGAAGAAAGTAAAGTAAAAACTCATAGTTAACACAAAATGTGATTTTTGTTAAGCACTACATGTATAGTATTATTAACCCATAAATTGGAACGATTTTACTGTGATGTTACATCACGGTATAGTTTTTCATGCCAGCAATGAAAAACAACCGTGGTGTGACATTACAGTAAAATTGTTCCAATTTTTGGGTTTATCAACGCATGTAATGTGTCACAATAGGCTACTTCGGGGCACTTTTCATTTCTCAACAAGGGTCATTTTTTATTGCGTCATTTCTCCCGTAAAAAAAATGGTCATCAATATTTTGTTCTAAAGAAAACTTTACCGAGAAGTTGCTCTACACTAAAAGCTGTAATCAGCTACTTCACTGAAATTTTTTGTATATGATCCTATAATCCCATACGTTTCGATCGTATTAAAAGCCGTTTTTATACTATAATGGATAGGAACCATTAACCGTGCATTCACCTCTGTAATTTTTGTTTGGCTCGATGGTTTTATTGATTAAATTACTGATAAAGGCGAATTGACGTAACGCCTTGAGGCTAGTATTTTTAAAGTATTCCTTCTTTGGTTTACGCCTTTGGTTTACACCTTGAGGCGAATTGGTTATTTCCAAAAATAATAGGGAAAAAAACTGAAAATAGCAATTTAATTAGCGTAAGTTCACTGTTGAAACTGTTACATACCTTTCTCTTATACCAGTTTTGGTTTTGGAGTGTTGTTTTAAAGGTGATTTGGTTATTTTACAAGAAATAAAAGGGAATCAGTTTAAAAAGTAGTAATTTAATTTAATTTAATTTAATTTAATTTAATTTAAGTAGTAATTTAATATGTTGTAAATTCCAGGCATGAGAGTGGCCTTGAACATAAAAGCTGAAAGTATTTTTGAACAAAAAAGAAAATAGAATGGATTTTTCTGAAAATAAGCTGAACATTTTAAGGTTCGTATTAAGGTTGCTTTTAAGATTCCCCTAACTTTACATGTTAAGATCTGCTATAAGTTCAAAACTGAGGTCAGATGTACCAAAAAATAAAAAAATTGGAAACCTATTGAAAATTAGCTAATTAGCTAATCAGCTAATTAGCTGAAATTTCTCATGCCTGCAATTCACCACTGAAACTGTTAATGTAATGAACCGCATTATGTTAACCATTTGACTTCCAGAATATCCTAGTTGGCTTAACTGGTTAATATGAGATTAGTTTACGGGTAAATAGAATCCTGAAAACGCTACCATCTATAAGCTCAGTTATGATGTACAGTAGCGGCCAAAAGGTTTTGCACATTGCATCGCTGCAACAATACCCTGCACGAACCGTAATCACGTTGGTCGATGTCATGAAGTTGCAGTCATTGTTGCCAATTTCTACGGAGGAATATGTGGTTTATTTACTTCCAACAATAAACATAATTTGCACCGTGTATATCTCAGAATCGAATAGAGCTAGCTGTAAAAGAAACAACAACGCAAACAAAACCTACAAATTTTATCCGGTAGTAGGATGGAATGCCGTTACTCACTGCAGTGTTTTCCAGCTAAAAGGACGATTGGAAAGAATAGTTTACACTTACTTAATGCTTACACCTCGGGCATATACTTGAATAAAAAAACAACACATTTTTCGCTTAAGTTATTTTTAGAGATTCTTTGCCAGGGACCGTATACCTTTCTCGCAGGGTGTTGCCCGACGAAAATTGTTTCTGTAACTGGACTTGATGGCCTTTGTGTAAAAACCGGTGACAATTTAGCACTCCCCTGGAACGCAATTAGCTACTTTCGTTATTCCGCTACCGTTAAAATAGCTTGGCACGCGACGATATGACGAGGACAGAGGAGGGCCGTCCTGTGGTCGTATTTGCCGGAACTAGCGCAGTTTCGCAAATTGTTAACAGATTTTGATGTTTCAGTACACCATTTTAATCGTCTTGGCGAGAACACTTCACTGGCGGAAGAGCCAAAATAACGCGTTAAAGCATTGAAGAAAATTATTGGATGCGGACAATTTTTCTTAGCACAGTTGGTGTCGTGGACAATAGCGGAAACAGGGCTGTGGCTAGGAATTTGTTTGTGGAGGCTGGGGGCGGGGGTGCAAATTGGCAATTTTAAGCCCCCACCGCAATTACGCTCCACTGCTATTTTATGCCCCAGTTGCAATTTTACCCCTACGCAATTTTGCCCCAACTTGACGAAGGAATACAGTCCAAATCTTAACAAAAGCGAAAAGAAATAAAATTAATTACGAACTTTTTACCCCCCCTTTTTTTTAAGTGTTTGTTTTCCCGCCCCCGCCACCACCACCACCACCCCCTCCCCACCCCCGCTCCCCGCTTGCCACGGCCATGGGCAGAAAGTTCTGCTGCTGGTCCCCATCCACTCCCGTCCTTTGAAATGCCTTTGTTTAGAATAGGCATTCAAGGACAGTAGTCTATGAAGGTCAATTCATGGCAAAATAGGCTTGTCATAACACAACTGTCTTACTTCCGCACTAAATTAGAATAGAGTTTAACTGAGCAACGAGTTACGAAACGTCTTCAATACTCGACTACATCTGCATAGAGTTTAATTTGCGTATAATTTTGTTTACATTATAAATAACGGTGAACTCTCATGAATTCAAACTGGATTTTTTTTAAACAAGTTTTCTTTTTAGTGAATCCTATTTCTTTACGTATGATTTGTTATGCTCAGTCAAAACTAACCTTGGTGAATGATGTAAACGGCTTTATTTCCTTTTTAAAATTATTATCTGTATTAAAACTAGTTGCTCAAAATTAAAACAACTAGCTCTCTCGGTTCTATGGCCGCTATTTCAAACTAAATCAAAACCTTTTTGCAAATTTTACATAAATCTAACGGAGTGTACCAATGCCATGTGTCAAAGCTGCAACATGCATGACATTTTGTACACAATCGAATCAGACGTGGGGCCCCTACGAAAGACCCCACGAGGCCCCTAGCGCCCCTTCTACTCTGCCTTCTCCCTGAGGCTTGACCAATAAATTGTTGCAAAACGCATGAAATATGGTACACAATTAATTCTTAGCAGTACAAATGGAACAGCAATGGAATCCCCGTGAAATACCCCCAAAAGGGCCTCCAGTGCCCCACTGTGTCCCCTCCTGAGGCTTGACCAACGAAATCATGCACATCGAGCTAAAAGCGTTAAATTTTTTATACAAGTTGTACCAGTACAAATTGAAACAGCCATGGAACCTCCATGAAATAACTCCCCCCCCCAGCCCCACTCTGCCCATCCCCGATGCTTGACCTTCAAATTCTTACAATACCCGCAACAATGGCAAACTTCTTCCTCGTAAATGCAGGACTTACTACGGGAAAATGAGTCTCTTACACTGCTCCCCTTGTGTGGAAAGACTTACCAAAGTCAATTGCTGGTAATTTAAACTGTCGAAGTTTCGTCAGAAAATATTTCGTACAAATCATGTGTGTAATATCTTAAGGTGTTTTATTATTATTACTATTTCTTGTTTAGTGTTCTTTTCGCTTATTTTGTCGTGTTTTCACTACTGTAAATAATTTTGTTAATTTGTGCTTTTACCTGGTTCGTTACTATAAAATAGGAATCTTGCATTCCCCGTGGCGATTTCCATCATGTAGCATGCTTCATGAAAATAAACTTATTATTATTATTCTAACCGATCGAGGTAAAAGTATGAAATTTGGTAAAAGAGTTATTCTTAGCAGTAATCGAACCAGCCATGGAACTCCCATGAAACACCGCAAAGGGCTCCAGCGCTCCAATGAGCCCCCTCTTTGAGGCTTGACCAACAAATTCTTGCAGATTGAGCTGAAAGCAAGGAATTTCGTGTACAGAATCTATTGTTAGCCGTTCATGGAACCCCCAAGGCCCCCAAGGCCTCCCCCACTCATGGCCCCTCCCTGATTCTTGACCAACAAATTCTTGCCGATCGAGGAAAAAAGGAAATTTAGTACACAAGTCATTCTTAGCACTACAGATCGAACCAGCCATGAAACCTCCTAGAGGATTCATATTTCAATCCGCTCCACCTGTAATAGGCCCAGAGCCTGTTTCCTAATTACAGCACACGACGAAAATGTGGCTACGAAAAGCCATTCTAACCGAGCGAAGTGAAGTGAAACCTAACGAGGAACACTGCTTTGAGTGACATGATAGATTAATTCATAGAAATAACAATTCCTCTATAAGTAAACTATGACACTTAAGCCCAACACTTGCCAAACAAAGATTTGGTAATATTTCAGCAGAAAATATTTTATCAATAGTTTTTCGGCAAATTTCGTAACGGAAGGTTTGTGCTAACGTTAATGATGGGTTTTTATCCCTCCCGAATTATTTTACAGCTACTCATTACAATGACGTTACCTTTCTACTTTAGGAAACCATTTTACCACATTTTACCACGTTTTTTTTTTCGTGATTATTTTATATTTTATGTAGACCCTAATGCTCACCTTCAAACAGCAAAAGATTAAAAACACGATAAAACTTTCAGAATAGCGTTCGGAAAAGTTAAAAATACTTCTCAAGGAGTTAGGTATCAGCGTAAAATGTTATCTTTATTTTTGTTATCTAGTATTTCCGAAAGAATTGCGAAGCCTTACCTTACATTCCTAATCGTATTAAATAGAAAGTACTGTATAAACAAGTTAACATTTTGGAATCCCGATAATGTTACGACATTCTTTTCCAAATCATTCTAGACTACCGTAGTTTACTTGAAAAATGCTTGCCGGGCAACAATGCAGGCTCGAGCCAGCAATTAGCCAGCGCACACTTACGCCCCATGTGGCCTATTGTTGGAGCTCTTTCAGCTGCAAAACCTTTTGGCCGCGACTGTACAATGCTCAAAACTTCTAACTTTAATTTGCTAAGCGGTTAGTTTCTTGTGCCAGCAGTGATTGTTAAGTCGCCAACAATGAAATTTATGGCCAGGAGGTCGTAGTCGATATTCCTTAGACAAAGCCATTGTTACAAACAGAATAAAAAAGAAAAAGGTGGTAAAAGTGGATTCCGAACAGCGCTTGTTTGACAGCGGTAATTTCTCTCCTCCCTCCCCCTCTCCCCCCACCCCTCCGACATACCTTGGTAAAGGCATTCTTGCCCACTCGAGCTTCAAGGAAACCGTTAGGGTCAACAATAGTTCAGCTGTTCCTTTTGTTAGTCAAGCCTATCATTGGTGATATTCTTAATCGTATGAAAAACCAAAATTGGTAAAGGGGCTGCTAAGTTCCGAATGGTTCGGCCCTTCAAAGGAGTGATATTAACATACCAAAACATTCGCCAAGTTAATTGCACTGACTAATAGTTCGAAGGCAAAATGAAAACTAGAACATTGGTATTTTCGGTAGCAATGTTCAGGTTTTCATTTAACGTCCAAAGTATTATTCAGTGCGATTAAGTTAGCGGATGTTTTGGTGTGTTGATATCACTCCTTTGAAGGGCCGAACCATTCGGAACGGCGGCCCCTTTACCGGTTTTGGATGTATGAGATGATATCAGTCCTTTTTTTTTTTAAATTATGTATTACTGAATTCCACAACCATGCAGATGTATAATAAAGTGCCACGTCAAATAGAGAGCAGAACAAGAAGCCAAAAAGTCCAGATCTCCAATGTGTCAAATCGGAAATTAATAATTGTTCGGACAAATGTTCATCGAGCCATACCAAATGTGAGAGGAAAATTTTTAAAGACATCAGAGAAACACATCGAAATTTTGGCTTTAACATGAATATGATACAAACCTTGCAGTAAGGTACCGCCTTTTCTATAAATATTGATGCAAATCTGTTTCCTTTGCCTTTTGGACGTATTACGTCAGGTTTTCTGAGCTGGAACTGAACCGTTGATCTTTGATACCAAATATCGAGGGTTCAATTCCACCATAGATTTGAATCTGTTATTAATTTATCACTATGGTCACTTAAAAAAACAAAAGTAGTTTCACGAGCATTGCGCCACCAAAAACCAACTCCAGCTTTTTTTATGCGTTAGCTTGCTGTGTAAGGTGATGGATTCATTCAAACGTTTTTCAAATTTATCAGTGGCTTATATAACTTCAAGAAAAGAATTGCTACCCACACAGAGAATTTTTTCTTTCGTTCCGAGAAACAACTTTCCTTTTTTTAAGTAGCCTCACCGATGCCATTTGTCTTCCTGTACTGCTACTAACTCTTATAACACAAGAAAAAAAAACTAGTATAGCATGATTTAAATAAGAAATTTCTGTGTGTACAGGTGTTACTCCTCGATACATGTCATTTATTTAATAAATCTTCGGTGACAGACATGGCATCTTCGTCAGATCAATACGGAGTAAAGCTAGTATGACAGCAAAGCAAAATAACTTTAGAATGATAGGGCTATCCCTTAACTTTCATAGCAGGACCCAAAATCGGCGAATGGTAACATTTTGGTGTAATATTGTCCCCATTATTATCCCACACGAACGGGCTTTGCTTTGAGAGGGAATAGAGGCTTGCAGTTATTGGAAAGAAGTCTGTAAACTTACATTTCGTCTGGGCTAAACTAGCAAAAAAGATTGTTCTATACATACACTCTTCTAAGTGTGGGCTTGGGTGGATGATGAGACCCCTCCCCCCCCCCACCCGACTCCAACACTTACATCACCACCAGAGAATAAAATGACAAAAAAATGTGCATGCTAAACTTGGAAATTAAATGAAAAAACTTAAGTTTCATTTATTTTATATTTCATAATTTAACTTTTAATTTCATTTAAGAATAATAAAAAATATATTACATCGGACAATGGTATAAGAAACCACATGGATTGGAGGTGCTAATTTTAACCGTAGATAAACCCAAGATATGGGTTCAATAGGCCTTCCTGAATTTTTTTTTGGAGGGGGGGGGGGGCAAGAGACAGCTTTAATACCAATAAAAGGAAATGCCATTTTTGTAGCCAAGTAATACAGATTTTATGAAGTCCGCACTTTCGCAAGCTCTCGGACTTTGTATCAATTTGTTTGAGGGTGGAGGAGAGTATAATGTTGCTCCTCACACCTCCATTTGCAGAACTAAATACAGATGCAAACCTATTTACGTAGCCTTTTGGACTTATACGTCAGACTGCCTCAGCGGGGAATCGAACCCAGGACCTTTGGAACCAAAGGACAAGGTCCTACCGCTGAGCCAGACTGACACGGCTCAGTGGTAGGACCTTGGCTTTTGGTTCCCGCCTTTGGTCCCCGCTCAGGCAGTCTGACATATAAGTCCAAAAGGCAACGTAAATAGGTTTGCATTTGTATTTAGTTATTTCTTGTGAGCTTTTGGCTTTTCTGTCTTTTATTCATTTGCAGAACTTAACTGAATCCGTGGTAAAAAGACACTTGTATATTGTGCTAACTTTAGTTTCTTTTCTAATGCTTTGATGCACGTATTAACAAATTCCAGTTACGTTAAGCAAGCAACCTACTGTTATCAGTAAATAAACGCTTGTCTTCTATGTGCAGCTTCGTTTCTTTTCAAATTTCCGTAAGTATAGACGCCAGTTTTAGTTTTAGGCAAAGTAAGAAGAGGCAAAATCGTGAAAATATTAAATAGTAGACATGCCAACATTCCCTTGAATGCACTTTGTTCGAAGAAGAGTATAGAGCAACAACTAAATTGTCCTGTTTTGTTTTGTGATCTCTAAAAACTAAAACAAAAAAATACAAAAAACTGACCAACAACGAAACGAGCCATTATTCATTAACCACATTGTTTATGTTGATGTTGTCAGCATTTTGGCCGTCTGCTTATTGATTGATTGATTGTTTTATTGAGCTTATGGGGCTACAAACCATTAGCTCACATACTACACTCAACTGACTGACTTAAAACTAAGTCAAATGCCCAAAAGAAGGGCACACAACAGCAGCAACGACCACGGTCAGCTGCTTATAGCGAGGTAACAATGACGTTTAAACAATGGATTTTCCCCACTCATCGATTCCTTAAGTCTGGTCCAACAATCACAGATGTAGCAAAGGAATCATCACCCAGCAAATTAAAGTTAGAAGTTTTGAGCATAGTACCTTTACTGTAAGTATGCTACAATCAGTAAGCATATTAACAATAAAAAAGCTAAATATTTTAAGGTTCGTATTAATTAAGGTTGCTTTTTAGATTCACGTCACCAAAACAGAAAAAAAAGCTGAAATATCTCATGTCTGTATTTATCTAAACCAAAACGGACGACCTGTCATAATTTTAAAAATAAATTCAGAATTATAAATAAAAATTGGAAACCTAATGAAATGTTGTTCAGAATAAAGTCGAAATCAGCTGATATTTATCATACATGTATTCACCTAAGCGGACCAAAAGTTAAAAGCTATAGTCAGAGAAATATTAAAAAATGGAAACTAAATGTTACTCGGTTTCAAAAAAGTTCACCAGCTAGTGGGAGTCCTACTACTCAGCGGGGTCGAACACACTCTGTTTCCCGGCACATCAGCAAATTGTCGAAATATCTCACGCCTATGTTCAGAGGCGCACCGTGTTCAAAAAAGTGTATCGTAGAATTGGCTGGTACTTACGAAATTCAAAACTAGGTATACGGCCCTGACAGCTAACAGAATTTAAACACCTAACACGTTTTTAACCGATAATTACCGCTTTTACTGTGAAGATGGTGTGCACTGACAGTAGGCTATGTCTTCCCGCTCAGCCTGTAAGATGCGTGTCTTTAGTTAACCTTTAGTTTTATATTTCTAACAATATTTTAAACAACTATGTTTAGAGACCAGCTGCTAATAAAAGTTTCATCTCCGTAGCTTAGGCCCATATTCTGAACACTGACTAAAATTCGAACTTGACTTGACATGACGTCACACTTTTTTAGTGCAAGTCACCACCAGAACTTTTTTGGATATAGTTGGATGAAATGGCACTAAATAGGTGTGACGTCATTTCAATTGAAGTTCGAGTTTTAGTCAGCTTTCAGAATACGGGCCTAAGTCTACCATAGACAAAATGAGCTAAGAACCAGCTATTGTTTACCGCGTGGAATTTTCTTAATAATAAATAGTGGGCATTGGATGTAAAAAAAAACGAATACTTTAAGATATACGCTATACACATGATAAATTTTTTTATTAAATTGTTTAACCAACTATCAATCGAAACCTCGTTCAAACAAAGTCCTAATTTGTATTTTCACATTTTTTACGAGTTAATTAGATTACATTATGGGAATAAAACTGAAGCGAGCTAGGTTTGATGGTAACAATTAACCCTTCCCCACTCACGCTAAATAACCGGACTTAGTTATTACCAGCATAATTTGTTCAAGATCACAGGAAAGGTGGCCACATTTTTTTCGGGTGGTTGCAGCCAGGTTGAGTGGGAATGAGTTAAGCCAACCCAAGTAAGTTTAGTATGGGATATAACGTTCATCTAATCTAGACTTACAAAACAAATACATAAATAAAATACTCCAATTTTTCGTGCTGTTGTGTTAGTATAACATGAATAAATTTTCAAAGTCGGGTGATCTAATTTAACCACATTATGTGGTTGTTTCTTATGTATAAAATTATATACATATCAAAAATAGGTTATTGTCATTTATAACTAAGAATTTTAAGATAGGTAGATATAACAATTCGTGTTAAGTATAAATTTTTAAAACATTATACTCACATAGTAAGCTGCACGAAGCTGGTGATTGCTGTCGGGTTTCAACAAATGGAATGAATACGATCAGGAAATACCACCATTATTTATAGGAATATTTAGATTCATTTTGGCTCCGCGAAACCCTGCCGGCAGTTTGAAATCCGTTTCTACCGTCAGTGGGAGGAGCATGGCAAACACCCAAAACAGTCACGTGCTTGACTACACAGCTGGGTTGACACAGTTATTCATTTCTTTCTACCGGCACGGGACATTATTTATTTAATTTCTTTCTATATCGGCACAGCAACAGACTCTGATGTAAGTATTGTGATTTGATAGTGGAAAGGGAAAACCAAAATGAAGAAAAGTAAAAGAAAAACCGAGGTAGGCTAAATGTCTTTTTTTCTCCCAAATATGTCTGTTGACGATAATGCATATGGTTTGTCCGGGAGAATCAGTCGAAAGTTGGCCCTTGATCTTAGTTAAAGTGAACATAAACCTGTATAAACATAGTATACGTTAATTAGGACAGCTAGTATTTTTACAGTATTCCATCTTTAGTTTACGATCATAACAGAAATGTACGTAAAGCCAAAGGTTTCTTTAAACTAGATTTAAAGAATTTCAAAATATTTTGAAAGCTACCCAACATTATTTGTCAAATTCCTCGGTAAAGACTGGTGTTTGTGAACTCTGTGTGATTTTTGGGAAGGAATGTTCTGTGAAATTTTTTATTTTGTGTTTTGAATGTGTTGTGCCCACCAGTAATTTTTCTTTAACTTATCTAGTTTAAAGAAAAAAGCCCCCCCCTAACCATGTAGATAATTTTTTCTATCACCTTGAATATAAGTAGCTCTACATTCAAAAAATTGTCTCTGACCTTCCTTCCCCAAAACACACCACTCCTTACATTTGTACCTACTACACAATACAATTTTACCCAACAGTGAGTGAAATGCACACTCAAACAATTGCTGAAAATAATTTTAATTTTAATAATTTTAATGTAGATATTCAAAAAAATTCTCAACTTCTGTGGGTTATCCCCACCTCTAGGCCATACTACAATCAATGTTTTTTTTTCATGCAAGAGCCCGCGTGTAGTACATTGTCACGGGCCAATCCACACACCACTGGTGTGAAGCTAACCAGCGTAAATTGAATTGTGTTTACTAAAAATTTCTGCTGAAATATAGAAATCTGCAAAATTTATCAACATTGAACTTATTTTGAAAAAAAGCTGCGGTTTTTTTTCAAATTTTTAATAATGTGTCTATAATGTACAAAAATCTGGACTAATATAGTTAAACGTGCTGTGTTTTTTAGAATTAATTGCACGGTTTGGAAATAATATTTCCAGTATTTTTTTTTCTATTTTGGGGTAAAGTCTGTCAGGTTTATTACATTTTATATAATGTTAAACTCACAACAGAGTTTAAACCTGCTTATTCTAAACTCGTGTTTAAACTTATTTCAAATGACTGTGATCATTAACAACGAACTAGTTACTTTTTAAATTCAAATGGGTGACTAAAAATGAACAATAAAGAGAAGGAAAGTTATACATACAACTGTTAGACTGTAACTCCAGATTGCTTTAAAGGTGTGCGAAACAATCCGGAATTGTAGCACCCTACATCTCGTCGAATTTGACAATGTTGCGGTTTCTGACGTTATGTGTATAGCTCCAGCGAGTGCAATACGGGGCGTTATTTCTCGCGGCTGCACGTAGTAACGTACCAATGTCGTCTATCAGCTTTATAATGAACTAGGTTCGGCCTTTTTTTGTTATATCGTGATTTTGTTTACGCAACTTGCTAGCTAATTTATGGCGCAAAAGATTTACATTTACTGAAAGAAAAGGATTCTATGTCGAGCACGATGTATTCAGAAGATGAGATGAATTCCACTTTCGTTCCACGAGGAGTCTGTCTCAAAATAAAATACAACGAAAATATGGGTGACTAAAAATCAGGAACAAGATTTTTAATCTTAACAATATGGCTCTTTTGTTTGCAAAATAAAGTCTTTTTACAGTAGAACGCATTATGTCTTATTACCTAAATATTTCAGAAATAAAATTGTGTTAATACTTTGGAAACAAAAATATGGCAGTCCGTATTGTACGATGTCGTCTCATATCATTTCCTTAACGCTGAAATAATGTAAGAAAATAAAGTCGTTGTTATATAGGCTACATTGCGTCTCTTTTCATTTGCTTCCCGTAAAACTTGTAAGAAATAAACTCACCGTTACCTAAATCTAGTCTTACACTAACCTTTATAGCAAAACGCTGTGCTGAAATGTTTAAGTAAATAAATTATTTGTTACCAAAATTGTGTCTGTTTATTTTACTTTAATTTAAGGTGAAATCTACATGCAAAATCTACCTTATCCCTGTGTATGTGATACCCGACCATCATTATGACAACTTATGTAATTTGTTGTATATTTTCATGTAAAAAATGCTTTCTGATCAGACAATTTTACATTCCAGCAATTTTGGTAGACTTTACGAGAAACCTACTAGAAACTATTTTTTCTACATTATAAGCTATGATGAAAGTAGAGAAATAAAATTGTTATTAAAACGAAGTGGACTATGTCATTTAAATTAAACCCAATAATGATGAAAGGAACCACCTGACAGATTATGGCCTTGTAACTCTAAATGGGAATTTCAATAATGCTGTGGTTACTAGACCTAATTGAATAGTTTCAAGGAAAGTTCTTGCGGCTGATCTGTTTAGAAAAATAAAAAAATACACTATAGCTCATATTCCCTAATGCTTAGGGTACACAAACAAAAAGACGTTAGATTTCACCGAACCGCAACGAACTATACGTCGAACTCCAATTATAAAGAACACTTAACTGTTTGTACGCAGCTATCTGAAAATGAACGCAGTTGTGTTAGCATGAAACGTGAACCGCGGGCTAACCGCTTAAGTGGCAGAGATTGCAGCCAAAAAAGCATAACTTACGAAAACGCAAAATTCTTAAATTTTTATTTTCCACGATGGAATCATCGAATTTGTAATTTTTTTAATTTAATCTATGGGACAATATCTCGAGGTTCCTAGTGCTTCCAAATATCAGCCAACACACACGCTCATACCTACCAAAACGTGGATTTTACACGTTTTATATCATTGCTGCATTAAATGATTAAACGTATACTGGATTTAACGGCAGATCCTGAAGCTAACGTATGTATTGTGCCAATAAAAAATTAGGTTAAATTTAGAGCACAAATTATTTTTTTCCCTGTCATTTTTAAAATCTGCAAAATATGTAACTGCACTAGCTCAATTTAGTTTATTAATGCTCGCGATGGGGTGAAAACCAAGGGATAGCCTGATGGCTTAGTGAAAAATTTTCAAAGTGACCCTTTCATAAGTTCATTGCCGGGAGGCTTAACGATCATATCTTCTGACGATAATAATGTGCCTGAAAACCGGCCGGACAATGACGAATTTGACAGATTGTACAAGCGCGTTTTAAATTTCTGGAATTCACGAACTTTCATTATGTAGTTTTTGGACGTTTTTTGTTTTGTTGTGATACTTCTGACGAAGGTGGAACTTTACCGAAAATTCAAGCTAACTTTGTGGTATTTCTGCGTGGTGATCGTGAGTGTTTTTCCCTAGTTAAGACTTGTCGATGACATTCATAAAACTAATTAGCGTTATTAAAACCAGAAACGAATATGAACCGATTTATAAAACCTTTCATAATTTGGTAAAGTGTTTTTTTTTCTCTCGTTCATTTACGGTAGTTAACGAGTTAGTATGGCAAGTGGCAAATGTTTTTAAACTGTACCCCCACCCAAACAGAATAAAAAATATAAAAGTATGTGCCGCATCTAGACAAATTCCTCCCACAAAAATACTCAACTGGCTGGAGTTCTTTCACAAAATTTCTGCATTTTCTACTAAAGTATTTTAACTAAATTATATTTCTAACTTCTGAACCTGATTTTTTTTAACCACTGGTCTTTATGCTTCCGGGTACTAACTACAGCTAAACGAATACATTCCAAAAACGTGTAGATTTGGTGGAGTGGAGCTGTTAGGAAAATGTCCCCCCCCCCCAAAAAAAAAAAAATATGTTTGTTTAGGGCGGAGGGGAGTCCAACGAAAATCTTCTAGGCACCTAGCCTATGTTCGTTACGCAACTGCAAATTTCCCTCTTGTGGCAACCACTGTGATTTATTCTATGGACTAAAAATGACATCTAGGCCTCTGATTGCAGCCAACACACCTTGGTTTGTTAAGAAATGATGTTGTATTCTGGAAAATACACATTTAATCCTACAAGTGCTGAAATTTTGTCCCAGTGGCGTGAATCGGATTCGAGCTGCAACCCAGTTATCCTTACGTTCACTGTAAGTTAAACTTATGCAGTGGCTATACATCACTCTTCCACTGACACTAGTCTAACCATCAGTCCGACTGAGTCACGTGTGTTGAACTACTTTATTTTCTTGTATTTATGTTTGGTTTGTTTTCTAAATAACTCTGCCTATTTTCAACTATCTGTGTACATTTACTTAAATGAGTGTACTTTTTTATTTCTATTTATTTTGAAAGTCTACCTGAACAGAAATGAAATATTTAAGTTACTAAAAATATAACCAAATTGTAAAATTAAACTGTTTTTCACTACTGAAAGTAATTAAAATTAGTATTAAAAAAAGCTTAAGCGTATAAAATACGGATGTAAGCCCTAAAAAACTTAAAGTCCTGAAGGAACAGATATTAGAAAAATACATGTAAGCCATCAGCGTCGCACTAATACGTGTAAAAGAAGCTCCAGCGACCCAAAAAACAAGCTGGAGCTTGTTTTACACATATTAGTGCGACGCTGATGGCTTACATGTCTTTTTCTAATATCTGTTCCTTTAGGACTTTAGGTTTTTTAAGGCTTACATCCGTATTTTATACGCTTAAGCGTTTTTTAATACTAATATCGCTTATTTTTTTCTTGTTTTAGCAAGAATAACACGGAAAAGAACGCTGGAATCACCTTAAAATAACTGTTATAAGAGAGTCTTTTCCATGGCTGATTCGTTTTATGCTGCTAAGAATGACTTTTGCACCCAATTTCATGTTTTTAGCTTGATCTGTAAGAATTTGTTGCCCAAACCCCTGGGAGGCATCACGGGGGGGGGGGGGGGGGGG
>JAHWFP010135226.1:0-16120 GCA_023313725.1 Lithobius niger | reverse complement strand
CTTGTCCATACCTACGTTTTAAGCTATAGAACTTGAAAATCGGTTCAGTGGTTCGATCTCCAGGTCAGAGTAAAGAGTCCCAACAACAAGAACAGCAAGAAGAACAACAACAACAACAAGAAATGACCATGCTGTGGACGCCAAACGGTTCAATTGTTGTCATTAAAGTGTGTATTGCGGTGAAATAGTTATGACACGACCCCAAATACCGAATTTTGTTGGTCTATGTCAATTTTGGGCGAAACTATAGGAGTTCAAAGTTTGACGTTTAACACGGAAGTTCATGCTGAGGCTTACATAACGACCGCTACCCCGGTCCTTGATACAAATATTGGTAGTTGAACATAAGCTAAACTAAGAAAATTAGCACTTTCTTACCCTAAAAAAATACCCCAATGCTAAATACTTTCGTAAAGATTGTCTGGTTAATTTTTCGAATTTTTTTTCTTGAACGCTACAAAAGGCGCTAAAAACACTTCGCTCTTTAACATACGATATCTCTGTGAAAAATGGTCCAACCTGACTAGAATTTGTTCTGTGTAATATACCAACACATTAGCTTCAATTCTGTGAGAACAGATCCTGAAATTTCCTTCCCAATAATTAACTGCAGGGTTAACAAAAACACTCCAAAAAAAAGCGCTAATAGTATTTTTCACCTACTTGTATTTATTGTGCAGTTCCGGTCAGAAAAAAACGCCTTCGTTATACGGAAGAAGTTGCAAGATTAATGTAGCCTATGTGACAATGTTGATAGTTCGAAAACTAAGTTTCTATATGTATTACACGTATAGAAACATAGCCAAAAATAATTGGCCGAGCGAGCAACACGAGTTGATAACTAATAATGTATCTCATAAATTACTGGATAGAATTGAATAAAACAAAAACTGGATTAATCGTTATGCTATATTTCTATATGTATGACATGCAATAATCAGCAAAAAGTTATAATATGCAATTCAGACTTTGTTTCATGAAATCCTTCCACTGGTTTACGAGATATCATCAGATATCATTAAATTTTTCTCGCTCGGCCATTTATTTTCAGTCAATTAACGTAGTATTTAATAAGGGTAGAACTATAGTAGGCAATCTAATAAGCATTTTAGTCTTTGTTTCATGAAAATCTGTCCAGTGGAACGAAAAGGGGCGTTTTTTGGACAGGAACTATACATACTGTTCGAATCCCCTTTGGGAATAAAGCCCAAAGTACTAAAGTTTAGTACTTGTATTAGGGGACACAAATCCCATTTTTATGTTTTCATTTAAATATACAGTACACTTGAATTTACTACTTAATATTTTTATTTGCACATCGGTGACGCTTTATAAAAACGTTGACTACAATTTTTGGCTGTAAATACCACTCCCAAAGCATAAATGCGCATAGTATTTTTATTATAAGCTAGTACATTTAATCTTTATCTTTTAATGCCTATAATAGCAATAATTATTAACGTTACCTTAATAATTAGCCCCACCTAGCTCGGACAACGTGGCTTAGCGTTAACTTTAATTTAAGCGGATCTTGTTTGTTTTCAGAGATCTTCCATCCCACAGTAGTGACCTCTACATAGCCTTCTACTACGAATATTATTCATTCAGTTTAGTCAATTTGAGTTGCAAGCGCCACCCCCCCCCCTCCTTCAATAATCGTGGTTTCTAACACCATGGTTTACGATTAAAACTTACTCAAATTTTACATTTCCGATGTGCTCTTGGCAAAGCTTGAGTGCAGCCTTTTAATTCAAACCAATCCTCGTATAAATTCGTTGAAAAACCCAGTCAAATACAACCAATTCAATTGCTTGTCTCAAAAACCGTTTCCATCAAGCCATTCCTGAACCTCAACAGTCCTGGATTCAGCCACCAAGAACCCAGAAGCTCCAACCAATCGGAGTAAATCCCATTGTCAGTTCATTTTCAAGAGATGGCGTCATGCACGGCTACATCTGGTAATTGGTTCAGACCCTCCCCTCCATAAATACTGGTCCCCGGCAGGCAACCTTAGCACATGCTCCGAAAATAAGCCAAGGGCCACTACGAAGGATAGTAATTCCAAGGTCTGAATGTTACCATGCCGGGCAGAGGTAGCAAGTAGCGGATTTTACAGTTGGTAACAGTGACCATTATAGTAATTAAATTGAACATAGCCTTAATCCCAATATCCATCCCGTATGTGCTTATTTCGTGAAAGTAAAAACAACCACTCTTCAAGTTATAAATAAATAATTCTGACTGAATAGCAAAATCTTTCTTCCTTTCGATTTTTGTCCAAGCGAGTCCTGTTAAGCTCATTATGATCCTTATCTGACCACCAGTCATGTGGCTGTATTGTGTTCCAGTATTCCTTATCATGTAATCCCCTCCAAACGAGTCGCGACCATTTACTTTGCCCAATGCATAATGATGATGCTTGAAACAGCGTAATCTCAATGCCCTGTTCTCCATTCAGAGGCCCGCACACGTCTTTTGCGCTAGTGCCGACAAAATTTGCGTGGAATGGGGGAGTTAAATGGGTTCGTGTATAGAGCAGCGTCAAGTGATGTCATATGAGATACCATTTGGAGGGTATGGTGCATTAGATTAAAATATCAAGGAACACAACGGAAGTTGTAGTCAAGACAGTGTCTTGAGAGCGCATTTCTTAAGCCCGGCCTAAATTGGGGAGCCAAATGAAGCAGCAACCAGCTGCCAATGGCTGCCAGCAGCAGCTGCTGGCCGCCATATTGGCTGATGCAAGTGGCTGCCTGAACCATTTTGGGAAAACCGGTAGCCATGTTTCCCGTCTCTGGGCAATTCAGCCCAGTCAGCCAAGTTGCGCGCAATCAACGGTTTCCACCTCCAAAACAAGGCTACATCCTGCCATTTCAGCAAACATGGCTCTTGGAATTTCAGGTCCACTTAGCAGGAAACAAAGCTGACAAATTGTTATGCAGGCAAGAAACAACATATAATCGAAGAACAGTTTTGCAGAATTGCTGCGCGAGTTGGATATAAAAATAAAAAGTGTTTATTTCATCTTAAATAAGCCTATTTTGTGGGATCCAAAGCATCTACAGGACAACGAGCACGACGTGCGGGAATCATTGCTCAGAGTGTATTGAGGGAAGATTACGATAGATGGAATTAAATGTAGCAGGTATAAAAAAACTACATGAGAAAGTCGTAATTTTACGAACCATTGTGCACAGTGTGGCATAGACAGTGGCCCATATTGTCTGCTTTTGAAATGAAAATCTCTGACAGTAGCTTACACACCAGTGAGAAGCTCTATAATTGGGCTGATACCGGTACTACTCACTTCACACTTTAGCGTTTTCAGAACAAGCGGAGAAATTCTTGTGTGACAATCCTACGAATAGGTGCCATTTGAAGTAGACCGTACTAAATTTTAATGTGCAAAAATGTAACACAGGCATTAGCCCAGAGATACACTGTACAAGTGTGCGTAGTGTGGAGGTGATCACTTCAGATTTTCTTGCGCCATATTACATTATAAACCAAAGTCTCATAGCAGAAACGAAGACAACTCCCGAAAAAGGGGAACCCCTACAATGAAAACTAGCGAGTGTTTCAATTATTTTGGCTAGAATTTGAAACAGGTATGTTGGTGGTTTGAAACGAAGTTGCAATTTGCACATTGTTGCCTCGACTAACAATTTGCTCTGCACGGTCATTTCAGAGGCAAATATGAATTGACATTATGCACGAAGAACAGTTATTTTTCACACAGTACGAATTGATCAAGCAAAAGCGATAAGCTCGGAGTGGGGAGGAGGGCCTGCGCGGAAATTGCCCATGTGTGGGGCAGTGCGTCTGTTATCCCTGCTCTTTAGAAGAAAGAAAAGAGTTTGAAGGGTGGCCGGGGTAGGGGGGGGGCAGTATGTCTGTTACCATTAAGCTTATGATTACCCATTAACTGAACCATACAAAGTAATTTTTGGGGGTAGGATAGGAGGAATAGGGGAAGGGCACGTACAGGATGGCAAGAAAAGGGGAGTACTCCAACAAGCAAAAGTGCCTGTCACGTTCAACATTTAGGCCACACCCACCAAAAATTGGGAAACAACCATGGGCAAAACAATACTCAGGGCGAAGCCACACTGGAAATAATGCGAGTAGTATACATCTACACATACATTTCAAGACAACGTCTCATCAAAAACACGACAACCTCCAAAGGAAAACAAACTCAACAGCCACCCCTACAATGAAAAGGGTCATCGTGTCATTTCTTTGGCCAGAAGATCAAACTGGTAGCCTATGTTGTTGCATTGAAAAGTTGAAATTGGCACATTATTGCCTCACATAACAATGTGCTCTGCATGGTCATCACAGAGGTAAATCCAAAATGACGTTATGAACGAAGGACAGTATTTTTTGCACGGTACAGATCGCTCAAGCCAAAGCAAACAAACCCCGGGCGAAGCCGGATACGAATGCCAGTATATCGATCATATATCCTACAATTTTCGTACAATATATCCTACCTTTTGAGTGATATACAGCCTGGCTGGCAACAATGAAAAAATGCATTGTTGTAACGAATGCGTACCCGCATTTTCATCCAAATTGCAGGCGTTTCAACAAACGTTTCATGAATCACTGGCAGTTGCATCCGGATTCACCCGGGGTTTTGTTTAGCGCAGGGTTTCATTTCGCGGTTCTCTTCCAGTGTTTGGTTTGATGGGTAATTTTTCATGTTCACAATTTTTCTTCACCTAATCTTTCCTAATCTTTTCTTTCCTCCAATCCTCGCTCCCCCATCCTTTATTCCCCCATCCTTTCCGAGCCCTCCCCTCTTCTTTCCCTTCACTACCTCCTACCCATCCTCAGCTTCCCTTTCTCCCCTTTGCAACACGTACTTGAATTTGGATGGGTAGTTGAATTAAATACTACTCCTCCCCTTCTCCCTCCTCCTTTTGTAACATTTGGAAATGTTTGGTTTGGTCTCCATCCCCATAACAACAAAAAATTACCATTTAGGTTCAGTTAGTTTCAGTTAGTTTCAACTTTCTTTTGACAATGCATCCATCCCTACTATGTGGTCTACTGCAAACGTCGTCCCAATTTTTAAGAAGGGGGATCCCGCTGACCTCAAGAATTATCGGCCAATCTCTATAACATCCGTCCCATGTAAAGTCATGGAATCGATAGTTAAAAACCATATGTTACCTATCTGCTGAAAAATGGCCACCTTCTAATGACCAGTTCGGATTTTTGCCTGGCCGCTCTACGACTTGCCAGCTGCTTCGCTGTCTCGATCTCTGGACCGAGGCCCTTGATGTGGGCGTCCCATCAGACGTAATTTACTTCGATTTTAAGAAGGCCTTTGAATCCGTCGTCCACTCCAAGCTTCTTCTTAAGCTTGAATGGCTTGGCATTTCTGGTTGCCTGTTGGGGTGGATAAAGGCTTTTCTCGTCGGTAGATCACAAAGAGTCAGGATTGGTGAATCGTTTTCGGGACCTGCCACCATTAGTAGCGGTGTCCCCCAGGGATCAGTACTGGGGCCATTGCTTTTTGTGATCTTTCTAAATGATCTTCAATGTGAACATCTTTTGACATATCAGTTCAAATTTGCCGACGATTTTAAGCTGGGGGGACAGGTGGTTGACCGGGTTTGTGACTCTGCCGCCCTTGTCCGGGGGGATTGAGGCTTTTTCCCATTGGAGTGGGACATGGCAGCTCCCTCTTTCAACTGAAAAGTGCCAAGTTTTTCACATTGGCCGGCGGGAAACCGTTAGTCCTTACTTTTTGCATGATCTCCCACTTCCTGGGGTTCTCGAGATAAATGACCTAGGTGTCCACCTGACAACAGATTTAAAGTCATCAACACACTGCAACCTTATGGTTGCAAAAGCTTTTAAACGTCTTGCTATCGTGGAACGTTGCTTTTTGTCCGGTAACATGCTTGTAAAGACATGGGCCTTTAAGGTTTTCGTGAGACCGCTTCTTGAATATGCAAGTCAGGTTTGGTCACCTTACCTATTAAGGGATAGCGATCTTATTGAGTCGGTGCAGCGTGGCTTCACAAAGCGGCTACCTGGCCTGATGGACCTGTCCTACGGTGAACGTCTCCTTCGGGTTGGTTTAGAGTCACTTGAGCTGCACAGACTGAGGGCAGACTTGTGTATGACTTTCAAGATTGTTAGAGGTTTCTTGGCTGTCGACATGCCTTTCTTTGACCCCAGCCCTGTTACGAAGACTAGGGGTCACTCCTTAAAGTTGGCAGTGGTGTCTGCAAACTTGGAGTGTAGAAGACACTTTTTTGGGGTGAGGGTGACCCTCACTAGTATATGTGTACTGGTATTGAAGAGGCAGATTTACTGCTAGCCAATATCAGTAAGCCCACCTCCCTATTCGTGCGTATGGAGTCAGTCAATCCCAGAAATTGTCCTAAGTTTGTTTTAAGTTTTAAAATGTTGCTGTTGCTGTTGTTGTTGCTGTTGTTGTTTCCATGTTTTACTAAAATAACTGATGGAAATAAAACCCGATGGGTTGAGGGGGGGATTGAGGCTTAATGGCGCGTCGACTACTTGGTCATTAGCGCCAACCTCAGTCACAGTGCAGTGGTCCGGGTTGCCACTGCACCACACATTACAGAGATGTTATTCAAACCCCTAATCTAAATCTTGTCGATGGGTTGAAAAATATTTTGTAACGGGTCCTTGAAGGTACTGGAGTGTGATCTTGTGCGAACCCTGTGTCACTGAAAAACAAACTATTATTCGAACTTGTACTCTGAAACGCACGTCTGTCTAAATTTCCGGGTACACACGCCTTCGAAACACTGATATCGTAATCTCTGACTCTAATCAATACCATTTCTTTTTAAAATCTATATTATCAAATTTGCTCCTTTTATGTGCTAGAATAAGCGAAATGGGGATGGGGTGGTAAAACATGGCACAAGTTTTTGGGACGTGCAACACGACTATACATTTTTTCTCGTCCAAACAAACGATCCAGTTTCGAACTGGATGTGAAATGTTAGCATTTCCGTCCAAAAAAACCTACTAAACTACAAACACGGACAAAACTAGAATTTTAGGAGCAAGAGTCTAAATGTCAAGTGACACTAATAATTTTCTGTGTATCTGGGGTTTATTTGTTGGAGAAGCAAAACATTTCAAGGATATTGTAAACAACGTTTGCGTCGATGGAAATTGACCCCCACCGATTACATTGTTGTAATCACGAAAATTTCAATTTACTTTTTAAAAGTGATAATACTAGGTACACGTTCGGTGTTAATACTTCGTTACTTAACCATTCACGTCCATTCACACGCTGAATTTAATTTTAGGCGTGTAAATCCACTTTAGAATCCGGAAAGTTGGTTGTTTGGACCACAGAGCTTGCGATCAACCTCGATATGTACAAGGAAGTTAGCCACGGTGAAGAGCCAATGCCAAAAATGTTTTCAAACCTAAAGGGCTCCTAGCTGCAAGTTCCTTTCTCCCCCCCCCCCCTCCTCCCAGTCGCATATAACATTTTCAGTGGAGGACAACTCTGACTGAATTACCATACCAGGTGCGAAAAGCCAGCTGTACATACTTAACCTAAAGTTTCATGGTGGAATTAGAAAAAAACATGCTGTTTAAGCAATATTTCCTGTTTATATTGAGATCAATATTAGACAGCTCTAAAGATTAATGAATTTAATGCTGGTGTCATATGTTTGCAGGCTCAAATAACATTTGGTACGGATAAATGGGCTGAAGTTTGAAAGAAAAAACATTCGGTTTGAGCTTACTGGGAAGTTGAATACTAATTCGTTTGGCAAACTGCCACCAGAATTTTCTTTGATAACATCCATTGCAACGTATCACTTTCAAATAACTAAGAACAAAGTTGTTAGTTTTCTTAACCGGTTTGGTCCTTCCTCTCCTCAAAGATAAAAAATGTT
Source organism: Lithobius niger (assembly GCA_023313725.1). Lineage (NCBI taxonomy): Eukaryota > Metazoa > Arthropoda > Chilopoda > Lithobiomorpha > Lithobiidae > Lithobius > Lithobius niger. The sequence goes on along the minus strand of JAHWFP010135226.1, from coordinate 8,204 downwards.
TCCACGTGTGTAAAAATAAATAAAACAAAAACTGGCTCTGCTCTTTTACAACTTCCCTACTGTTCCCATGGTTCCGTTGGCCTTTCAGTGATACTAAATTGGACTTGAAACAATCCATCGCAGCGAAGACGTGATAAATGTTTATTTTTTATGTTTTGTGTTTTTTTATGTTTATTTTTGTTTATGTTTATTTTTTTATTTTTTTTAGTTTGTGGAATAGATTTTTACCTGCCTTTTTAATTTCATAACGGAGAATTGGTATTTACAATATGCCTATTCATTTATTATGCAACACAGTGACGAGACTAGACTCATTTTTTTGGGTCTAATTTATTTTTCCACTATTTCAATTTCGTAAGTAGCCTAGTAATCAAATGAGATTTGTTTTTTTGTTTGTCTTTTTAGAGTACAGACACGTGACTTGTTTACTGGTGCCTTATGTATTTCGGGTAAGCACAAGAGTGGGTAACATCCGGTCACCCTTTCTCAATAATGAAAATTACAGCGTATTTTTCGAGAATAAATTTTCTTTTTTTTCGTGACATACAATAATCCGTGGGCTGTAAAAAGAAAAACTAGGAACATGGAAACAAAGATCCGAAGGGAAAGGGGGTTGTATCTGTTCGTGAATTACCTAACACATTTTTCTCCCCAATCCTCTTTTCTAAGCTAGATCCCCCTCCTCGTCAGAGTCCCAACGCCTACGTTTCTGATGATTATACTGTACAGCGTCTTAAGAGTATTTGTGGATTGGGCTTTGAGTTGTATGACTGGTTTGCCTAAGTGTTCAGTTAAACGGGTATTTCCATTTCGTCGACTCCCGTTTCCCGAAATTTGTTTAATTACGCGCCTCGTTTACGCTGCCCTGTGGATGACAATTAGATGGGTCACTCCTGCAAGCACATGCAACTAGTTAATTGTTGATCTCGGCAACAATCACGCGAAAAACACAAGTATTACTTAGGCATTTCCCATAATAACAACAATGTAAGACAATAAAACTGATCGTTAAAGGGGTGACCAATTGAAATTTCTATTTCTATAAAGGGCAATTGAAATTTTTATAAAGGGCACATTTGCCGAAGTGTCTCATTCAAGTGAGGTAAGAGCCAGTTTCATGTACAAATGGTTAAGTTGTAATTTACCCAAAACGTAACAACAATAAGTCCGCCAAACAAAAATAATATTCACTATTTCAGTTCAAGTCCAGATCTCCGATACGGAAATTAACCAAAAATTGGTGCTCAAGTTTTCGGTTTTGACGATGGAGACCGAGTTGAAACTTTACACTTCCCCTAACCAATTCTTTCCCATACTGATAAGCATCAGTAAACAATTGTATTCAGTAACAAGCCCCCCCTCCACCCATCTATCTCCTTTGCTACATGTAGTTGAACTGCCCCTCCTCCTGACAAAACGGCCATACAACTCTTAACAGCTTTATCACCAAATAACTAGCCGAATAACATATATCATAAGGCATCAGGGAAGAAGTGAGAAGGTAGCAAGGTAAATACAAAATTGGAATTTTTTCTATATTGTAACTCCTATGTTTGTTTTAAGTGCTAAAATGTTATCCAAACAATACATCGGGCTGCATGGAGGAAAAGAAAAAGGTGTCAGTTGGGGTGGGGGTGACAAAACAAATAGCGTGATAATGAACGGTCACGTCGAGTTGGATGCCAGCTAAATAGGGTTACAGCCTAATACAAATCAATTTTAGATTTACTCACTCAATCCGGGTTGTCGTTAAATTTCTTTGTAATTCCCGCCTCCAGCAACGGCCAAGTCTGGATTATATCAGATGACATACGTTTTCTCAAACAGAAAGAATGTACCTTCAGGAATTGTATGGGGGAATGACTCGTCGTAAAGATCTTGACAAAGGGCGGCTTAGATGAATCGCAACAATGCTACGTTTGCCAGGAAAGAGTCTGAAGTGAGAGTAATGAAGTGGCATGACCATGTTTGTACTGTAACTTGGCACGGCACCACCAGTGGTATAGAGACTCTGTTGGACGGTGGGCGCCCTACCTTGAGGGCAAAAAGGGGTGTCGCCTAATTGACACCCAAACAATAGGATTTGCCAGCGATGACCATCCAACTGGTTGGATGTTCTTCGCTCGGCAGTTGCTAGCCGTGCAGCGACTGCAGCTGTTAGTTGTTTTTCAAGTGGTTTTTCTTTACACCCCACCTTCCCCTTTCCTTCTATCTACCATAGAGATATAAAGAAAGTTGTGGTTGAAAAGAATGCTTACAATTCGCAGAATTGTTTTTTCTCTGGTAATGACATTTGCCATCGAATCTTTTAAAGGTAAATGAGTAATTAAGCTTCACGGCTGCTGCCAATTAAATTACGCAGCAACAAACTAAACTGTGGCCACAGTCTTTATTTTATTTGTTACCATGAGTAAAAAAAATTAACCAAACAATTTTGGGAAACAAAAAAAAAGGAAAGCAGGATGGCGAAGACAAAAAAAAACCCATAGAAGTTGGAATTAATTGAGTAAATAAAGCCATTGAGTACACGTAAGTTTAAAAACTGCAACTTTTGTTCCTGGGATTAGGGGCATTATCAAGTGATAAAAAAATTTGACATGACCAAAACACAATAACTATAACTATAGTATGTAATTCCAGAAAACACAAGTTCAAAGTCTTACAGTTAAACACTGTAAGATATACACTCTAAATTTAAAGGTTCAGTTCCTTACGGTCATAAGGATTCTTGGTTTGCATGATATAGTTTTACTATTGGTGTTTTGATCATGTTTAAATTGTTTTTTTCTCACTTGATAACGGCCGGAGGGACGAAACATTATGATATGTTTCGATATGTTTTTCCCAGCATATCCGGGGATGTATACATACAAGGCAGGAAAAAAGGCAGAAAAGTCTACACCAACCAAGCAATTCTTCTAGGCTTAATAATAATAATAATATTTGGTTTGTCACACCCAATATAGTGTGAAGGGAAACGGAGGACCGAGGTCTCTGACGTCGGTCCCACAAACAGTTCTCTAGGGGGATAGAGGTAATGTGGGCAGGCAAAACTCTGGTCTCCTTAAAAAACGGTCTTAGGTCGAACTCGTCGAGTCCACGTCTGAACGTCCGAAGGGAGGGAGACTGGACTAATTTAGATGGTAGCGCATTCCACGGGTTGACAATTCTCACCGCAAAGAAAGAAGATCGAACGTCCAGCCGGGTTTTGGGCTTTACCAGTTTAAAACAGTGGCCCCGTGTTTTTTTCACATTCGAGAGTTCAAAGAAGGGGACATCAATTGGGAGAAAACCCCTAATAATCTTAAAAGCCAAAAATAGATCAGCTTTCAGTCGTCGTAGTTCTAGGGATTCCAGCCACAAATGCTGCAGGCGTGTGGGATATGGAAGGCCTTGAAGACCCGCCAAGGAGCGGGTAAAACGGCGCTGAACGGATTTGATGTGGTCAATGTCTCCCAGCAAGTGTGGGGACCACACCGAACTAGCATACTCTAAGAGCGGTCTGACATAAACTCGAAAGGCGTGGACTAAGGTCTTTGTCTCTCCCGAGGCAAATACATGCCTTATGATGTGGAGTCGACCAAGGGCCGAGTTCACGATATAATCGCAATGTGGAGATTGTTTGAGGGTAGAGCAAAGCACAATTCCCAAACACTTTGCTGTAGATACGGCTGGTAGGTTAAGATGATCAACAAAATAGGTATGGTTTGGGTTTGAATATCCAATATGAAGGGTTTGACATTTTGTTTGAGCAATTGGAAGTTGCCATAGAGTCGGCCACTCAAGGATTCCATTTATCTCACCCTGCAATAGAAATATGCTATCGTTGTCCAAAATTGAGGTATGACAAAGCAGGTCATCAGCAAACTTGCTTTGCTCACATGATTTGGAGATGGGGGACAGGTCATTTAAGTAGAGAATAAATAGAAGGGGCCCTAGGACTGATCCCTGCGGTACTCCACTTATGATCCCAAGGGTAGCCGATAACCCGTCTTCCACAACAACATATTGTGTTCTGTCCGTCATGAATGCCTTGGTCCAGGTCAAAAGTCTACCCTTAAAACCTGCATACTCTAGCTTTGTTTCCAGTTTTTGGTGAACCACGGAGTCGAATGCCTTTTTGAAATCAAACAAAATGACATCGGTTGACAACCCGATGTCAAGGGTTTCAGTCCACACGTCAAGTGATTTAAGAAGTTGTAACGTCGTTGATCTTCCAGGCATATAGCCGAATTGATCAGAATTTATTAGATGATGTTTCTCGACAAAGACCAGCATATGTTCTCTAATGATATGTTCCATAATCCTACAAGTGGCTGTTGTTAGGGATATTGGTCGATAGTTTTCCGGGTTTGAAGTGTTCCCCTTCTTGAAGATTGGTACAACTTTGGCCGTAAGCCACACACTGGGCAAGGTTCCAGTCTCAAATGAAAGACTGAAGATAAAAGCAAGTGGTCGACAAATGTAGTGTCTGATTTCACAAAAAAAGATACGCTGAGAAGCCATCTGGGCCAACGCTGTGGCTGGATTTTAGGGAAGTTAGAGCCCTAAAAACATTCGATGGGGTAAAAACCACAGAGTCGCATTTAATGATTGGAAAAGGTCGATTGGGGTTACATGGCATGTTATCATCAACAACCCCATTTGAAGTAAAACAGGCATTAAAAAGGTTCGCCTTTGAAACTGGGCTAGTAACATACAAACTGCCCCTTCTCTCAGAACCCCCCACCCTCCCCACAGACACAGCAGGGAAAATAGGATGGGGAGAGGAAGGCAGTGGAAGAAGTGGACTGTAAGAACCCCTTCTTTGCCTCAGGGGCGAATGCTTTACAGGAAAAGTATAAAGGGGTAGAGAGCTCATTTTGAGACACCACACAGTGGGAAGAAATATAACTACAGCCAGGTGGCAGTTCAATGTCTGCTATTGTGTGCGTTGTTTTTAATTTCATCTAACGGAGAATTGAATTTAAGAGTAGGGTTATTCATTTGTGCAGCATGGTGTGGAGACTTAGTCATAATTATTTTTACCCCCCGTTTAAATTTCGTATCTAGCTGCTAATGGAGGCAGAACTATTCATCCAGTGTCGAAATTATTTTTAATGAAGATAATGTGTATCAAAATCCTTTGGTTTGCATGTACTATTTCATTGAGTTACGTTGAGAAAGATATGAGGTAGCAACTGTGTTATTTCTTTTTCTTATTTGCCGTGTTTCTTAATTAGTTATTGGACGTAAAGGAAAAAACTATGAGCTAGTACAGTTCCGGAGTTGAACTAGGCAATGGATTGCTATAGTAGTCTCAGACCGAAGAATAATAAAAAAAAGCATGTCTGTACCGCTTTTTTTTAGAAGGGGGCTCGAGAAACTACCTTTTTTTAATGGACTAATGTTTATGGTACTGATCACCAACGAACTTCTAACTTTCGTTCTTGATTAATGAAAACATTCTTTGCAAACGCTTTCCCTCCCCACGAGCAAAAGTGGACACGGTCAATGCTGTAGGAAGCAAATTAAAAGTGGTACGGCCTAACCAATTCTGCTAGGGGTATGGAGAAGCACTGTGAAGCTCCCGTGGCAGGGTCCTGGGCAGAACCATGGAAGTTGAAGCAATTTCGGGCACTGTAGTGTCTTATCTGGCTCTGGAGGCCATGGTTTGAACAAATGTTTAAGGTTTTCTTTTCTATAGTTAAAATGTGGACCACAGTAGGGGCTGATCTAGGAATTTATAGTGGGGGCAGAAAATCTTTGTTTGCTTTCTGTACTTCGCTCCACCGACTTGGGTTCATTTTCCTGACCGACAGTGACGTTTTAGTTGGTCCCCTCTCCCCCTCCAATTTTGGCCATGAAGCTACTTTGTGCCAAAGTTTAAGATTTTGATTGGAAGATGGCAAATTTTTGTGTGTATGTATAAGCTGTTAGTGCATCCAAATTTTATGTGAGGTCGGTGGGAAGTCCTGTGTATGAGTCCCAGTTGGAGTAAGTTGGCTTTTATTTCTCTCTCAGATTATAGTGTGTGCTTTATCCTCACAAGGCCAGTCTTTAATTTGCTTCATTTACCCTTTACCTTGTGATTTATTTTTTATTAACATCAGTTCATTTTAGAACCTTACCCTTATGTACGTAGCAGGTAATAAGTAATTCGTCCCCCCTTTTGTATGTAGGCGATGTTTCCTATTCCGTTATTAGTGACTTACAAAACTTACTTTTTGAGAAAGGTATAATCGGTTGGCTGCTGTGTTGGGTCTTCTCCAAAGTTTTTGTGGTGACCACTTGCTGAAGCTTACTTTAGAGTTACTTTTACTTTTTCCCCAAAACCCCCTTCTCTTGGTCAAGCCCTTTGTCCCATCCGTCCTTCGTAAGGTCCAGGGAAAATAGAAGTTGCGATCCGTTTATGCATGGACTTGTATGGATTTGGTGATAAGCTCCATGGTTATGCTAGTGGGAAAAGATGGTGCTCATCAAAGATCGGCAGGAAAGCCACGCGCTTGTTCCAGGCCACTTCAAAAGTGTGACGACAGGAGACGCGTTGTGTGTGTTTGGATATATGGTATTTTAAATTTTTTGTGCCGAAAAGTTGTACGGAAAATGCCGCAGCAGCTGTACCGCTTCTTACGTCCATGGACACGGTTCAATTTGTCCAGCACTTCGTGTTGGCTGGTATGTTAACATTACAATTATGAAAATTGTGTCATGCTTTACACAAAAAAAAAACATTTTTGTTTGTGAGATTTTAATCGGAAATTTTATCAGAATCTTGCAATATCTATCACTACAAGTTAGATGTTGCTTGCATCGAGCAATATAATAAGGCCATGAGTCTTCTTAAATTGTTGAGTGAAAATATGGTACGTCTGGGAGCAGGTTAAATCATCACTGCTGCTAGATGGCGCAAGGGTATTGCCAACGGTGATAGTCACACTTTAATAGCTTGGGTTATCACAAACTATATTACAAACATGGAAAGATTCACCGTTCAAAGATTATAGGAAGGGTACGGTTTTTTTCTGAAGCGTTTGAAGTATTAATTGGTGGATTTAACAATCTCGCACCGGAAACATACAATAGAAGTTAACTACAGTGCTTATTTTAACTGCTTCCTATTTTTTTTAGAGTTAACAGGGATGTTATTTTTCTGGGTTTTTAGTGGAATTCCATCTTTTTAAACAGAAAAATTATCTGTAAAAAATCCTAACATGGGTGTCATTTTTGGAGCTTTCCGACTTTTTTAGTGGAAGGGAGTCACACCCCTGAGTTCGCCTTCAATAGGTTAAGTTTGCTGCAAAATCATTAATCGGAATTGATATTTGTAAAACCGAACCGCAGGTTGCCATTTTGTTGATCACATTTTTGTCGGTAAAGTTAATAAATGACGCGCTTATTGTTGCAGTATTTATGTTTATTCCCGACGTTTGATTAAATAGCCAACCGTGCAGGGGCAGTTCATTATTTATCGCTAGGAGGTCAGGGGAAGGCTGATGAGAGGAAATGATGTATGGGTCCCGTATAATTTTCAGGTTTTCCAGCGGGGCACACCCCTTTAACCCTATATCAGATATAATTTTCGTACATTAAAACATGGATAAACAGATTCTCAATGAAAATGCTCAGTAAGGCAACTCCTGTTTTTTATACTGTGGTCGGGCTTGAATTTTTAGTTAGTTAAACTGCTAATATAGTCGCAAGAAACAGGTACTAAAATTGGTAAATCCCAACTTCATTCGTTTTGTTGTATCAAACGCAAAGGTTAATTTAATTATTCTTTATGTATTTACGAGAGTATATAATGTGTAGGTTTAAATGTACATCATATACTTTGTGTGTGCGTATTCATCTTAAACTAAAGCTCCTACAAAGATGAGAGAGTCAAGTTAAAACCAACCAGAAAGAAATCAACTGAATAAACGCCAATAGAGTGAGCGAATCCAAGTTATTTATCATAATAAGTAATAATAGAAGCCATTTATTCGATTGACCCCCGTAACTAGTAATGTTTTGAGTAAAATTTTTTGGCCAAGTTATTTCTTTGGCCCGCTCCTAATTATCCGGTCTGTGTAATCGTGCGTGAGATTTATTTATGTCAGGTGCTGCTGCACGTCGTAAGAAACAACGAGGTACGTTGTGTGTTTGCAGTACAATGAGAAATAATTTTGTTAATTTTTATTTTAATTAAAAGTTCACTGCGGAATAAAAGTGAATCGATTCAC
>JAHWFP010135225.1:12087-31816 GCA_023313725.1 Lithobius niger | reverse complement strand
TACATCGACGTAAGCTACGTCGACGTAAGATGAAGCGACGTAAAAAACCTCCGTGTACCCTCGGTCTATGACTGACACCGATATATCCCCGTCACCAGCTGTGTTCAAATTTTTCCTTTAAAATGATCAAAATTCCATAGAAATACCATCAGATAAAAAATGTGCTCTGCCTATCATTCAAAACTTTTTCCTATCAGGTAGATTTTTTTTTACCGAAGACAGAATTTTTCCCAACAGATAGAATTTTTTCCCATCAGATAGTATATTTTTCCATCAGGTTGACTTTTTTCCATCATACAGAATTTTTTCACATTAGATAGAATATTTTTTCCATCAAATGTTTTATTTTGTGGACCCTAGGTCAAATCAGACATGGCCAACCAATATGGCATAACCAATCTAAACAGGTTCATCACACGATACGAGTATTATTGTGTTATTTTTTTCTTTTCTTTGCCTGTTTGTTTTTTCTGTCCGGTGCTACTCATATTGAGAGTGACAACAGGGTCGTAGCTGACAGGCTTGAATTGGCTGCGGTTTGTTTTGTTGTTTTAATATTTTTTGGTAAGTTATTAAAGCCCTAACCGGACTGGATGCTCGCGACTTTCAAAATTGGTCAGTAAGTGCCACACTCCCTACCTGAGCGCAGCAATTTTGACCTTGTTGGCACACAGTAACTCTTCGCTTCGGACATAAGCATTTTCTTATGTCTGGAGAGGTCTTACGTGTAATAATACTTGTGATTAGAACGCATGCAAAGAGTAATTTTAGTTTCTTATTGCCGAGTGGAAAACATACATAACCTGTTAATTTTTACATTCGTTCCTCGCAATGCTGCATTTCCCTGGAGGATTTTTATAGTTCTTTGTAGCCGACTGCTCCATAACCCGACTTGTAACAGCGGACGCTACGACGGCTGAGGTGCTTGTAACGCCCCCGACATCTTTGGTTGACTTGGCTTCTCAGTACTATTGATTCCGGTGTTTGTTTCTGACTTTTTCTTTAACAAGCACAACATAGACTACTGTCCCAGCATGGGGAGGAAAGAGTCGATGTCCTAACTATCTTAATTAGGTTTCAATCAATAAACTAACTGGTATTCGCGCTGCCACCAACGGTGGATTTATTTAATAGCTAAGGGGGAGTTGGAAACGAGTATTATTTATACCATTGTACAAGTCGCGCTATTAAATCATTAGCAGTCTTGTGGAGTTTTAAAAACCGTTGGTTTTTATTTTAAACAACAAACAAATATAAAGCAAGTTACATTTCAAGAATACTAGTTTACACAATTTGCTTTTACAGTAAAGCATCCTTTGAATTTAGGTGAAGCTAAAGTTCAAGATTACATTTAAAAGATCGAAGTTTCGATTTCGGCACAAAAGAATAACAAATTTTCCTTTAGAAAATAATGTTCTTGGGCTCTTAAAATAAGCAACCCGATAAAAGTAAAAAGCGTTCGCAAGTTACAATTATTCACAAGAGTTTTACAGTTATTTTTCTAGCAATCAAACCGCCCAGTTTTGTTTCAACCCTCGAGTTAATCAAACCTTCTTTTCGTTGCAGCTTTGTTTCACTAGATCAAACCGTCCACAGTTATTTTTCACCAAGCATGATAATCAAACCGTCAAAGACTGTCCCCTGGGTTGTGACTGCCCGCTTTGCTCGGGGTCCCCGGGGACCCCTCACAAAGCTCGCGCTGGGACTTAGTTTTTCGCTGTTATACGTTGAAGGCGTACGTCATAGAGTTAGATATATTATATTGTTACACCAGAGAGGGAACATTCGCTTCAAAGCCTGTCCGTGCGTAATCACCGCCGCCAGGAGCCAGGTCGGCGCCACCGTCGATTTGAGAACAACTTCGTTTGGACTAGAGGTGTGCGCCCCCAACAGCCAAATCAAACGAAACTTACGCCGCCGCTGGCAGATTCGGATCCTGTCATCGCGTTTACGTGTTAGTTAGTGTCGAAGACTTACTAAAAGATGAAGTATAAATTTATTTATGCTTTCGAAATAACTGAACTACTTGGAACTTGAAACAAAATTTGGCAAATTGAAAACATTATTCTTCATTGTGATGTGTTTCACTGCTTTACATGCTAAAAATGAAATAAAATAAGTTGGGATTATTTCATTTTGCAACAGCAAATGTGAAATGAAACAGTAGAGCAAAGGGAGGGAGCGGGGTGGGGTGGTAAGGGGCAGCCCCCCCCCCCCGTAAAAAACAAACAAAAAGAGCCGAATGGGAATAAAAATCACGTAAAACGGTTATTTGCTATTTTCTTCAAAACTTTTATGAGGCCATACATGATGTATAGGACCAGTCATTATTTATCGCCGGGGGAAGGGGGGGGAGGGGGGGGTGTCATCAAGTTTTGGACCCTGTCAAGGGAAGATCGTAAATTTTTCAGATGCAATCAATGAGGAGGGGGTCAAAAACAGACTGACCAACTGGAAGAAAAAGTCATTTTTGGACTTCAAAATGGCATTTTCAGCAGTCAAAATTTCTAAAAACGCTTCACCCCCACCATCATCTCTGTGTTTACAAGGTTTTGAAGCTATTAGTACCATTACTGCAAGTATAGTTTTTACAAAGAACTTAGAAAAGCCTTGGCACCTGGTTTCTTGGCTTCTTCGGTCTTTCAGGTGCTAACTATGTTACGGATGTGGGCCCTCAAGCACAAAGTGTGTTGATCATACTTATTGCATGAATCTCGACAAGAGATGGGTGTAAGGAACATTTTATAGAACATGTTTAATCCAACATTTCTTTTCGTTAAAAACGAGACACGCTGTCGGTGTGGGGAGCTATTTATTTATTTGGCTACAGCACTAATCTTGGCTACAGGAATCATCTGCAGACAGTCGCAATAGGTATACGAAAAGTTGAATTTTTTTTGGAGGGGGGGGGGCGGGGGGTTACATTATTTTTGGATCTTGATTGGGGGAGGGTGATCAAAAATTTTGTAGTCACATTTTTTCATCCCCCCCAGCCATAAATAATGACTGGTCTCTAAAGCAAGAATAAATATACATTAAAAATAAGGTGGTCACAAGTTTTCTAGGAGGGGTGCCGCGCGAGACAAAATTTTACCACCCCCCCCCCCCCAAAAAAAAAAAAAAAAATTGTTTACGTTACTGATATGTCAAGTGAAGTTATTCTTCGCTTTAGGTTATAACAAGCAATAAAATTCGTGTTCTGTGTCGTCTGCTTCCGTCTTTATGCTTGTTGCATCCGCGACTTAAGTTTAATCAAGTCGTGGTTTGCTTACCTCTTATATTGAAATTAACGCACGCAAACACAACGAAATCGACACACACCTTTTTCTCAATGGGGTCGCCATATTGGAAATCCGACGCGGACAAGTAAAGCTGTAAGAGCCATACCCCTGGCGTACGTTCGTATCTAGGCTGTCATGGGTTATCTGAGGGTTGAGAAAATACTTGATTGCAACCAGTAACCCATGACCGCCTGAAAAAACTTTCAGACCCTTTTTTTTAGAGTCCTTGTGCCGGTTATCGGATTCGAACTGGCATTCTCTTGGTTTGCAGCCGATGACGCTGGCCACTGGGCTGTGACTGCCCACTTTGCTCAGGGTCCCCGGGGACCCCTAACAAAGCTCGTGCTGGGACTTAGTTTTTCGCTGTTATACGTGAAGGCATACGTTCGTATCTAGGCGGTTATGGGTTAGCCGAGGGTTGAGAAAATACTTGATTGCAACCAATAACCCATAACCGTCTGGAAAAACTTTCAGACCCCCTTTTTTTTAGAGTCCTTGGGCCGGTTCTCGGATTCGAACCGGCATTCTCAGCGCGAGTATTGAAATAAACAAGAAGTTGGCTTTTAGAAAGAGGGCCACTCTTACGTTATGGAAGGCTGAGGCCAGAAATGCCGATGGCTTAGCCTACCATAAATACATTCAAGCTAGAGATTTAGTTAAAATTAAGACTAAAAATTTAGAATGGGGACCTAAAATTTAAATTTCTTAAGTTAACTAGTACCAAGAATTTATAGGGTTGGGGAGGAAAATTTGTGACTGAGACACATACTGAAACGTCTAGGATACAGTCGTAGTAGTTCAGTCTTAGTTTATAGAGGGCTCCATGTGTTTTATGTGGGTATTTCTACTCAGTTTTTAGCCTAAAATTAAACTAAACTAAACGAAACTAGCTTGATTTAAATTTTTATTTAGCCTAGCTTAGTTGTAATTTAGTTTACTTTAGATTTGGGCTGAAAAATGAGCAAAAATTATCAGATGGAACACATGGCGCCCTCTGAAAACTCAGACTGAACTAATGGGGACCTATCTAACATGTTTCAATAGGGACTTTTTAGAGTTACAAATTCTCCTCCCAAACCCTATAAATTCTTGCTAGTACTCATACGAACCACTACTTCTGTCCGGCATGGCAACATTCGGACCGTAACATCTGCACTCCTGACTGGCGTGACAAACCTCCTAGTTTGAGATTTCGTGAGCTGTGCTGTGGATGCTTTGGGCTGTGGGTTTTTATGCTGGAGAGGGGAAAAAGCGCGGACGTCGTGGATAGCTGCGGCCTCCTGATTGGCTGAGGGCTAGGAGAACAATGGGAAAGGGGAGGAGAAGTCCGTTTAACAAAGGCTTTGGGTGCAGATATGTACACATAGGCCAGTTTGAGTTTTACTCAGATTTACATTGGGGAAAAGGGCCTTGTTTTAATTTATTGGTACTGCAATTAAACTACGATGTTATGCATCGCAACTATTGAAGGAGGGGGGCAAAGGATAATGCACAGTTAAATATTGGCAATTAATAGAAGGAACGCTGGAGGTTTGCATTCGGATTTCTTTGTTGGTCACAGTCGAGTTTTTTAATTGGAGACTGAAGGCAAGGAACAACTATACACATTTTAAGGTCCGGTAAAATTAACTGGCAATAAAAACATTGCCGAGCTTCGGTAGAGTTCTGGTGGCAAAAGATTATTATATAAAAATGTTGGTAGTGATAAACTAGCTTAGTGGAAATGCTAGAACGCATTTAAATTAAGATATGAATTATCAGCCGATAATTTAAAGGTTTGATGTAGTGGAGATTTTTCATAAAATTTGGACGTCTTCAAATACAAATAAAAAATATCACACTAGAATGTTGTCTGTAATCCACATATATGTGAAGTTAAGTACCAGAGGTAGCCCCTCCTATTAACACAACTAAGCTAGTGTTTGGTGGCTTTTTGCCTATAAAGAACAAGGTGAAAAGTATTTACAAATGTACAGAGTTTGGAAGTTACGACGACCGGAAGTGTAAGCGCTATGGCCCAGTTTGAGCACTTTTTCAAATGACTATTGCAGACGAACCAGAAGGAATTTTTACATTCTGTTTCCGGGGGAATAAAGCTGGAGTTTGTGGCTATTAAATGGTGAAAAGTTCAGTGGTTCATAACTTCCGGAGATATGCTTCTTCAAAGATCCAGGTCTTTTAGGGTTTTTTTTTGGGGGGGGGGGATCAATAAAGGGAGCGCCGAGAAAAAAAAAGTGTTCGCCGTTGGAAACGACGGTTTCCCGAGGTTTTTGATCTGCAGAGTTCGGGTATCCTCTCCAATCAGGTAATTCGGTAATCCGACTTTACAGACTGCACCTACGCGAAGCAGCCCTCCTCTATATAAGCGCTTTCGCACGACCCGAAGTCCAGAGCATCACCACGCCACTTCGTTTCTCGCCTTTCGTTCAAGATTTCATCTGGATTATCACCAAGTTCCTGTGACCCAGCAGAGGGACCAGGCCCAAATAACCGATGGATGCCCGATAGGACGTTTCTGTACGATCAACCTCCCCTCCGTCCGTCACCGTGCCCGCTGCTCACTCTGATGTCACCACCGGCCCTTTCGTCACAAGACGCACCACCGCCTCAACAAGTGATTCCACCGTTTTCGTCTGAAGCTGCTTTCGTTATAACTGTCAATACTGCCGCAACCTCTCCACTTTAAGGTAGCCAGGGTTTCGCCATCCTCTGACCTAGATCTGTCCGCATTAAAAGAGGAACTCCGTTCATCAAAGGACATTTACGTGCAATTAAAACGAAAATACAAGCGCATTTTTTCCTCTGAGCCTTTCGTGCACAGCGCTTGCCCAAAACACCGCTGAGCCTTTCGTCCCATTCGTCTCATCGAGGTGACTGCTCCCTCAGTCGTAGTGAAGTAAATCGTCTAGTTGACAATGCCATCACCAACTTCGGCCAACACCTTCTGCCAGCCACCCCTCCGGTGTCAGCCACTCCCTCCGTTAAGGAAAACTACACAAAAGAATGGGTCGCTTCCACATCTCATGAAATCAGCAAGTGAACGCTTCGTCACCCATCACAATACGATTAGACCTTGCCCATCCTCGGCTCCCAACCCGACGCGACTTTTCATCAACCGGCTGTGCCCACCTTTCGTCAACCATCAGCGGACTGTGTACACAACGAAAACATTCTTGACACTGCTTCAATACAACAGCAACAACTGAACTCACTACCTCCTTTTGTTGCAAACGAAAACCCATCGGATCGCTGTATTCATTTTCCCAATGATACGAGTAATGACAACCCATTGACCATCCCACTTTCGCACCTTCTCAAGACTGTGAAATACACAGTTCCCGACTGCTTTTTATACAAGCCATCTCAAGCATCGATGTCCCCGTAATCAACCATGGGTTAACTACGGGTTTTGGCTATGGCCTACGAGAAAGAACTTCAAACCCCACTCCGTTCTCTGCCAGTCAACTACGTTGCTCACCTGCTTGCTTCACAACGGTGGTGAAATCTTAGGATGAGGAGAATCACTTGAGCTTGATAAGGATCTACTACCACCCAGACCAGGATGAGAGACATTGTTCTTCAAACTTTTTGGGCGATAGAGCAACCCAAGCGAAAAATTCGATACTTACCCTCAATCGGAATGGCTAACAGCAGAGGTCGAACGCTCTTTTCATGCCTAAAAGCTGAGATCCCTGCTCACGTTCTTTTCGACAACGACAAATGCCTTCATCTCGGCCTTCGTGCTGCATCTCAGGCCGACCTCCAAAACACGGCCGTCAGCACATATGAAAAGCTTTCGTCAAGCCCAACACCGGTTGAAATCAAACACCAGTCAACGCTCATCTTGCAGCTTTTCCAGGAAATCTGCTTTGCCACGTACCATTCGATGAATTGGTTCTCAAGGACACTTTTCAACAACACCCTTCTCTTACTTGATATCGCCCTAAACACAGCCTCAGATTTGAATGACTCCACCACACAACTTCGGAATCAACCCATCCACGAAAGTGACATTCTCTTTCGTGGCTTAATCCCGAGTTTGGCCACTCATGTAGACAACTCCAGAAAGCCAAAAGCTAAACAAACTCTCGTCTCAACAAAGATCGCACTTCAAGCCCAACAAGCCCTTCTCAAACGAGAGCACAAATGAAAACTGGTCTAGACCAAAGCTTCAATCGAACCTCAACGACAGTCGCTGCTCTGAGCCCAACCAACCGTTTCGCTCCAACCAGTCCTTTCATTCCAACTAGTCCTTTCGTTCAAGGCCACTCAACAAAACGAAAGGATGAAGCAACCGTGGCAGCACCCCTGACTGGAGAAGCCGCTACTCCTTCCCGGGCGGAGAGAGCTTGTCGCGAAAGAATCAATGACGCTATCCATCTGACCAGACTCCGGTAGGGGGCCGCTTACAACACTTCCTCCCTGGAAAAAAACTACGCCCAATCGACAAATCCTCTCAGTACTTCAAGATGGCTTTCACCCAACTTATTCGTCCAAACCTCCACTGGCCCTTTCGCCTCCCTGGCAGTTTGCACCACTCTTCAGGACTTCCTTTCAAAGAATGTAATAAAGGAATGTCCTTTCCCTATCGGACCAGGGTTTTACAACCACATGTTCCTACCACCAAAAAAGTCAGAGGAGGAGAGAGACTTATATTCAATCTAAAACCTCTCAACTAATTTATGGACAACGACCATTTCAAAATGGAAACACTGGAAACAATCCGTCAACTCTTAAAAGAAAAATGATTGGACAGTCTCCATAGACTTTGCGGATGCTTATCTTCACGTACCCCTACATGCATTGATTCAGCATCTCTTTCGCTTCATGTACAACAAAAAAGTCTAACAATTTCAATGCCTTTCATTCGACCTGAACACAGCTCCCAGGATCTTCACCCTCATTCTAAAACCAATCCTGGCTCATCTACACCAGAACCAAAAATCAGCAAGCGCCTACCTCGATGACTGGCCACTCAACAATCAAGACCCATCGAAACTCTCCAACAACCGAGACTACATGATCACCATCCTCAACCAACTGGGCTTTGGTGTCAATTCACGTGGATTCACGGAGCAACAGCTTCGGACAAGGGGGTAAAGATCAGTAAAGTTCGGACGTCACCGATATATTGGAATAAATATCAAAATGGCGGGATAAAGAGCAAAAAAAGTAATCAGAAATTCGGATAAATTCAGAATAATTTCATGAATTTCACGAAAAAAAATCACCGAATTTTCCAAAATTGTGATCCAGCTCTTCATCGATAACAAAGGGGAAGGGGGCCCGATGTTTGTGACTTCATTTTAGGGGGTGGAGTTTGCAAAGGTTGTGACAAAATGTGATGAGGAATGGAGCCCATAAAGGCAAAATTTGCATGACGTCATTTGTGCATGGACACCATTACTAAGCATACAAAAGTGACCGTAGCACCATGCTCTGGGGTGGAAGTACACTATTGGTCTGGCCTCCACGGTCAACTGAGATAGTAGCTGTGTTCCTCGCCCCAGTTAGGTCGGTCAGCTTGCTACTTTTCCAGTATCTGTTAGTGACAGACACGCTAGGAGCTGTCCATTACCGTATGGCCTGGGAACACAAGGAAATTTGTATCTAAACTAAGTGAATGCGGGAGAAGCCCTCAGTAGAAGCTATACCACGAGCCATGGCTGTTTGCCGTGATGCCATCATAAGTTAGCCACTGACGAACGAAAATAGCGGATCATTGGCCATTTGAGTGGACTAACCCAGTCACGTGATAAGCGCGTCACGGCAAACAGACCTGGCGCGTGGTTCAGATCTCGCAATTTTTTCGTTATGCTTCGTTATTCTTCCTCTGTTTAAAGTTTAACCGGTTGCTGAGTGAACGACGAATTTTCCCGCATAAATTTTGTTCAGATACCAATTCCCTTTGGTTCTCATGCCGTACGGTTCTGGACTACTCCTGGAGTGTCTGTCACTAACTAACATCGGAAAAGCACAAAGCTGACCTGCCTGGAGTAGAGCGAGGAAGCCAGCTACTATCTCAGTTGGTCTTGGTGGCCCTTAACGACAACCGAAAATGACGAGACTAACTCATCCCAATCTATAGTCTCATGCCCTTATTTATGAAAGCTCAAGCTATAGCTTACAACTGCATTGGTGCTACATTACTTTAGTAGTTTCTACTGAAAAATAACTTCTCCCAATATGTAGCTTACATAGAATATGTTCTGTACAATATCTCCATAGGTTGAATCTTTATCATATTCCGCATACAAGTTCCATAGTCCATAGGCACAAGCGGCTCTGGATAGCCATTTCTTCGGCCCCGAAACCTTAGGTCCTGAAGTCTTGGAGTCTGAATAACTCTGTAAAGAAGATAATAATTTAACAACACTTTCTCAGTATCATTTTCGAAAATTCTCAAATACAAGAGTGCCTCAAGTATGGAACGTCAGGTTTTAGGTTACGTTTGAGAAGATCCAAAAATGCTCGTCACGCTCCAGGCATCAGGAGGCAACCGGCAGGTCATTTATTAAGAACTAAAATGTTTGGCCATTATATTTTCCCTCATGCCACATCCATCAACGTAGCTGTTTCATGGCAGCCATCTTTCATCCATCATGCTTTCATGCCTTATAGATAGCACATGAACATCAGAACTTTTTCAAACTTTTTTATGTAGCATGCTTGGAGTTGTAATTTTCATAGTTTGACTCTGTGTTTGCAAAACTGACTAACACCAAACTGCCACCACGGAAACAGTCACTTTTAACCAAAGATGTTAAAAATTCTGTACAAAAAAAATCATTTTAAATCTTGAAACTGGAATCTGTTAATGTTTAATTCTAATTAGCTATTAGGGTTGGCCTATCTAGAAAGAAATTAGACGTAAAATTGACTTACAGATCGTGGAGGCTTTCCTTTTCCTATCCCTGTAAAATAGAAAATAAACAATCAAGAAATAAACTACAACCAGCCAACAAAGTAGTGAATAGCAAAAGATTATATCGAGACAAAATACGATGGGATTTAGGCTAGTATCGCTCTCCTCAGAACTTGTAAACCTCGTGTCTAAATCTCGTTCCTTATTACCCAATATCACGATCAGGTACGATTTCCCGAAACTCATTTTCTCGACGAAACGTTTTCCCAACAACGTTTTTCCGAAAGTACCTTTTCCCGACAGGTACTTTTTCCTGACAGGACGTTTTCCCGACAGGTACTTATTCTCGACAGGACCTTTTCCCGACAGGTACTGTTTCCCGATAGAACCTTTTCCCGACAGGCACTTTTCTATGTCAGGACTTTTTCTTGATTTGTGCTTTTAAACAACAAACAAACAAAAATAAAAAAAAATTCTCATGCAGCTAGTTTAAAAAACAAATGCAGATACTAAAATTCATCAAGAACTATAGTCTTATGTTATTAGCAACGCCTCGTAAAAATCCAATGGTTCCTCGACATTTCTATTGGCAAGCACAGTGTTTATGTCCCTGTAGTATTACAACATTAAAACCCAAGAACGTAAACGTGACAAAATTTTCCCTAGTGTTTAACTTGTTTTATATTGTTGGTTCAGTCCTATTTTAAAGGTGTATGGAAGAAAAGATCTAATCCATTTTGACTGCAGGTTAAATATAGCTAGCAACCGGCTAGCAATAAAACTACCTGCCAAAACCTTATAATTCCATAAAAAATGAATTCAAAATCATATTTTTAAGAGCTGATTTAACAATTTTTATCGTTTTAAAGGTAGGGGAATGCTGAAGTGTAACATAATGCGTTCGGTCCATAACATAAGACCAGTAATATAAAACAAGGAAATTATGTCCCTTTTTGGATTTTTGTTCAAAGCACATGTCAGGAAAAAGTCCTGTCGGAAAAATGTACCTGTCGGGGAAAAATCCTGTCGGAAAAAAGTACCTGCCCGGAAAATGTACCTGTCGGGAAAGTTCCTGTCGGGAATAAGTACCTATCGGGAAATTGTATAATCGGTAAAACGTTGTCGGGAAAACGTACCGCCGGGAAAATGAGTGTCGGGAAAATGTACGGATCCCCATTGTTGCAGCCATGCGAATAAAGGATTTATACAACATTCGTTTAACAATAATCGGGACAAAAGTAGGGAAATAAAAAATGGTTACCAGCCGCATTCCTTGGATAGACACAACAATGGCTCGGACTGTTATCTTCGACATTATTGTATTTCACATCTTGGAAAGTGGCTGATAATCTGATAATCTAATGGTTTGGCATTTGGGGAGGCATTAACTAAAAAGATTGCAATCATTTGTAATGCTATTTTACCGTATGTTGGAAAAATGCCACCGGTCATCAAAATGAGAATTACTCATTATTAGTGTTAGCGAGTAACAATGCAAACGGACTGCCAGAAATAATCGGCAACACAACATTGTGGATAAAATGGACGTGCTACTTGTTTGTAGTAGGGCGCATGGCTTCGGGCCACTAAGCTTTTAATCAATCCGCAGTCCACGCTACTTATTGTTGATGGTTGAATGCAAATCAGCAAACGCTTTAATCTAGACACACGCTAGTTGTCGCCGCCAAGTAACAGTAGATCATCCCATTGTAGACATCCGATTGTTAAAAATTGATTGTTAATGATAAAAAGGCGGCTCTTGAGCATGGCGGGCCCCGTCCGGAGGTTTCTGCTTGAGTTGAGGAACAAAGGCAGCTTGACTCAACATGAGGTAAACTCGAGTTTCGTAACTACTGAAAAGTTTGAACAGGTTTGCAAGGAGGCTGAAAAAGCTGGTATTAGTCGAGTTGACTTGGAATTATATGGAGTATCAGGGGGGAAAATTCTCCAGAAGTGTGATGTAGGCTTGGGCCGTCAGCGCACATCAACAATGAGTAACATTGCTAACAATGCTAACAATGAACAGTTAGATGGTGACGACCTTGTGTTGCAGTTATTGTACAGTCTCCGGGACAAAGGGGTAATTGATCAACGAAACATAGACGATAGGTTTGTGACATTGCAAAAACTAGAAGAAATACTGAAGTTCACAGAGGTTTATAGGGTCGGGGACGAAGAGTTGCGGACTTTTGGCATGGCAGTGGCTGAAACAATTAGTGAAGAGCCGGCTGTAAGTCAGCGTGGGAAAGTAGTGGATGGTGTTTACACGAGACTACCAGCAGAAGTTGTAACGGATTTTGTGAACGGTTCTGTCGTTATGGAAGGCGAAAAAAGGCAAGACTCAGATCGATCCGTCTCGTATGCGCAAGCAGTTAATCATTCAGATGTAGGTGCATGCAATACAAATGCAAGCGATTGGCATGAGCTTAGTAATAGGAACCTGAACTGGTTAAAAACACTTTACAACGGTAGTTTAACCAACATTAAGATGGAGCGATCCCTCATTATTATTGCTAACAGAAGCGGCGGTCCTTATCTTGTGTCTGACTTCAAAGAAGCCATTGCGGCTGTAGTGGATGTTAAAAGACTGACTGGCCTGGCCTGGTTACGTGCTAATAATGCACTTCAAGTTTCCTTTTTGGACCCGGAAGCCAAACGTTTAGTCAAAGATAGTGTTACGTTGATGGTGGGTGGTCATGTGGCAACCATCCACGATTTGTATGACAGAGTACTCCACATTAAAATTCATTGGTTGCCCCTTGACATTTCCGATGAAGACGTCAGGATGGCTTTTGTAAATTATGGTACTGTAACTACCCTTTGGCACGAAATGCACTCTGACCCGGACATTGCGCACTGCCGTAATGGGGTAAGACATGTGGTGCTGCGTTTGAAAGACTCGGTCCTTGTCAATGCTATACCACAAAGTATCGGGGTTAAAGGGGTGGCAGCCCTACTGATTGTCGGCAATAGGCGTCCACATTGCCTAAAATGTACCCAAAAAGGTCACATTCGAAAATACTGTCCCTATGTTTATTGTCGTAGTTGCCAAACCTTTGTGTTAAAACGTGCTCTCTGCTGCCACCTCGCTCCACCTCGGGAGACTGGGGCTATTGGTGATCCTATGGACACGGTGGGACAGACGGAGCCAGTTCCCCTGCCTACTACGTGTAGTGATGTTGGTCCCAGTGCCGCTGCCAACCAACCTGAACCGCAGTGGAGGCGTGCGCGAGCACCGAAGCGGAAAAAGGCTTTTGGACCCTCGTTTTCTCTCGCCAGTTCGCCACCCCTTGTTAAAGTGGGAGCCTTCACCACGAATAATAGGTTTGCGGCGCTTGACCCCATTGTTGCAGTTGTCGATGAGAATCCTTCTGGTACTGCTGGTATTCCCTCCGAATGTGTTGTGGGTGCTACTGTGAGTGTTGCAATTGGTGAGACAAGCTGTGTGAATGTGGCTCAGGAAGAATCAAGTGCTGACAAACAGTTAGTGGCATCTGAAGTTGTCGTCCCCTCTGTTCCCACTCCCGCTTGTGGGTCGGATGATCCTTCCTCTTTTCCTTCTAGTTCTGAAACTAGAATCTGGGCGAACGAGTGTGATGGGTGTGAAGAATATATGGATTCTGTTGATTCGTTATTTGGTGATTCAGAGTGCATTGGTAGAAGTGATTGCTCGGATGGTTCCGAGGTGAAATGTAGCAGTGCAGAGCTTTTGAAAGTGGTAGTGACACCGTAATGTGACCCTCACCTAGCTTCATTCAGGTTTTGTGTGTGGAATGTGAGGGGAGCAAGCAATAAGCTGGAAGATATAGAGAAATTGTGTTATGATGTTGACATTTTAGGCATTGTTGAGTCAAAATTACCTGTAGGGGCTATACCATACTTTAGGGGGTTTACTGGTTTCACTTGTTGGGGAATTACTAATGTTCGGCTTTATGTTAGAGATGGTATCCCATTTTCGCTGTTTCCAAATCAACCATGATGGGGAATTGATGCTTGTGTTCTGAAAGTCTGGTGGGGTTCTCGCTGGGTTACTGTTGGGGCTGTTCATGTTGTTGGAACTTTCTCACGTTCGGAATGGGTGGGATGGGTTGGTTCCCTTCCTGGGCCGATTGTTCTGGGGGGGGGGGACTTCAATGCGCACCACACGCTCTGGGGCAGTGTGCGTTGTAACACTCGGGGGCGCCTTCTGGTGGATTCCCTTGATCAATTGGGACTGGACGTCATACAGAATGGTTCAATCACGTTTGTTAGACGTTTCGGTTCTCTCTTTCAGGAATCGGTTCTGGACCTCTTTCTTTGTTCTTCTCAGCTAACTTCTTTGTTCTCCTTTGCAGTTTCTGACGATCTTCGTGGTAGTGACCATCTCCCGGTGGCGCTGTCCAGTCGGGTGCTGGATTCTCCCAGATCCTCCCGGCTGACTGGCCACTGTCGGCCTGTGGTCTGCTCGGGTACATTTGCCCAATGGCTTAGTAAGTGGAGGTCGAAACCTATTGGTCTCCGTAAGCGTGGCAATCTCGGTGGGAAACGTATTGACCCTCTGTGGTGGACTCGAGCATGCAGGATTGCTGTTTGTGAAAGGCGGAAGGCCTGGCGTCGCTTTGTTCGAAACCGCTGCGATTACAGGTGGTTCGAATTTGTTGGTGTGGCTAGGGAAACCAGCTTCATCTTGAGGAAGGAAAAGGCCAGTTTCGGCGGTAGACTGTGTGATCGCATCTCTGATGGCATTTCTCCCTCTGAGGTGTGGGCTTTAGTCCGGCCACAGGACTCTAGACCGACTGTAACCTGGGCTTTCGACTTAAATGGAGATGTCTTCCGTGGATCTTGCCTCGCGGATGCCTTCAACGCAAACTTTGCTGTTGTTTTTGGTGCCCGCAAGGGTCCTCCTCCCCCCCCTGTTGTGTCAACTGAAGACTTGAGTGCTGCGCAGCTACCTCTCACCTTGCTTGAACTCACGGCAGCCCTCAGAGCATGCCGCCTCGGTAGTTCTCCGGGTATTGACAGTGTTACGTACACCCAGTTGAGAAATCTGAACTTAAGTGGCCAAATGGAACTGCTCGAATATTTTCAAATGTTGTATGACGGGGCTTCTGTGCCCCAATCGTGGCTTTTCTCTGTTCTCACTCCTGTGCTGGGTAGGGGGAAACCGAGATCTTCGGTCTCAAGCTACAGACCAATTGCCCTTCTCTCCTGCCCTCGGAAAGTTTACGAGCGGATGCTCATCAGCAGACTAGTGCATCAAGTCGAAGAGTCTGGTGGGCTCTTCGGAGCCCAGTACAGTTTTCGCAAGCACAGAGGCGCTCAGGATGCCATGCTGTACCTTGAGTCTGGCATCAGAGAGGCCTGGGTTAACGATTGTTATGCTGTGGCTGTCTTCCTCGACATAAAGGCGGCATATGATATGGTCGATGTGGCTTGGTTGGATCACTCTATGACTAGCCTTGGTGTCACGGCTAAGCTTAGGATGGCGGTGTTAGCGCTTCTTGGTCACCGGCAATTTGCAACGAGAGTTAACGGTTCCTGGTCCAAAGTGCTGGCCACTGATAGGGGGCTTCCTCAGGGAAGCTGCCTCAGCCCTGTCTTATTTGCGGTAGCCATCAATTCAGTACTTGTTGCCCTGAGTGCTACTGTCAATGTGGTCGCCTACGCGGACGATGTTGCTGTGTGGCTTACGGGGAATGACCTGCCGGCACTACTCTCCGCCCTGGAAATCGCCGTTGCCACTGGCTCTCGTCTGTTGGCGGCCCGCGGTTTGGCCCTTTCCAGTAATAAAACAGAGCTTATGATTTTTCACCGTGGCACCAAGGCTACGGGGTCTATCTTAGTGGATGGTAATTCTATTGTTGCTAAAGATAAAGTCAGGTACCTCGGTTTTTGGCTGGACCCGCGTCTCGACTGGGTGCACGATGTTAATGTCGTCAAGAGCTCGATTTCCACCCGGCTCAACATTTTGAAGTTGGTTGCGGGCAACAGAACGTTAGCAAAGAGAGCCACTGTAAATGGGCTGTATAAGGCGTACGTTCGAGCGTGCACCGATTTTCACATTCCACTTCTGCTCACTTCCACCAGAGCTTTGAAGGATATCCAGGTGTCACTGAACGGTTGCTTGAGAGTGGTGACTGGCTGCCTGCCTTCAACCCCTATTCTTGCTCTATTAGTGGAGTCAGGGGATGCCCCAGTTGAGGTCAGGGCGAAGATGCTGCTTACGCGGATCTGTATTCGTGCCTTGGCAAGAGGCACCAATGACCCATTGGCGGTGATTATCCGGGACTACATGTCTCTCTCGCAGCGTGCCCGAAACTTGCTTGGTTCCCCGGGAATCGGGGCCTCTCTTCTTGTCGCAACACATTTGGCTCGTCTTCCTACCCCTTCTTTTGTCGCTCCCCCTCCGCCATGGCTTTGGTGTGAAATTGCGAGTCGAGCGCTATGTAGTGACCCCAGGTGCAGACGGGACCTTGGGTTCGTTTCGGTTTATTGTGATGCCCCCTTCGCCATTGATGAGGCATCAGGGGGTGTTGGGATCTGCGTCCCTGAGTTACGGATTGAACGTAGTTACCGGCTTTCAGCAGTACCCTCAGCGTTTGTGGGAGAACTTGTGGCGATTTCTGTGGCCCTGGATATTAGCATTGATTTACAGCTTCCAAAAGTGACAATTTTTACTGACTCCCTTGCAGGTATGGGGTTTCTTCGTGGGTGTTTTTCATCCATGGATATCTCCCACCCAACTGTCACTGAGATTGGCTGGAAACTGTTTCTGGCCCACCAGGCTGGCTACCTGGTTGCATTTGAGTGGCTTAAGGCCCACTGCGATATCTTTGGTAATGAGTTGGCTGACGATCTGGCTAAGAGAGGAGCCTCTCAGGTGAACCCCACTGTTGATTTTCTGGTTGGCCCTAAAGATCTCCAGCCAGTTATTATGCATCACAGCATTAGAGAGTGGAACGAGAGGTGGGTCACTGGCACCTCTGCCCGTTCCCTCTTCAGCATTCACCCGACAGTCTCCTCACCGAAACATCTGGACGCCTTATCACGTACAGAAGCAGGAATGTTATCGAGACTCTGCACAGGGCATGTTCAACTGCGTGCTCATCTTTTCCGGCTAGGGTGGGGTAGGACACCTTGTTGCGACTGTGGTGAATCTGATGAAACTGTTTTTCATTTTCTGTTTGAGTGCCCCCGTTGGGCTTCGCACCGCCACTTTGTGGTCGCTACCGGTTGTGACTCTTTGCCTGCGCTTCTGGGAGTTTCCCCACACGTCCCCTGTGACAAGCTTATCATCCGTAAGGCTCTCGCTTTCTGTAAAATAACTGGAAGGTTCAGGGAGACTGTTTCCTGACTTCAACAATCCCAGCTTTGGCCTGCTTGCTCCCCTCCGTTACTACAGGGTGGTTACTACAGGGTGGTGGGTGCTGTTAGTAGTTAGCAGGAAACGTAAGGGTGTAGTCTTTAGCTGGTCACAGAGGTAATATAGGTGTACCTGTAGTTGTGGTGCAGTTATGGTTATAAATAAGGGGTGATAAGAGTATTTTTGTGTTTATCCTAGTGTTTCCCATGCTCTCTTGTTTTTCTGTTTACCAGGTGTTTAGGTTAAGATAGTATTAGTTAGGTTAGCATGGGCGCATAGGCATGTAGACCTCTACAGCTCAATAAACAAATCAAATCAAATCGGCTCACTAGCAGACATGTGTCTGTTAACTGCAAGCAACTGAAAGCATATTTTGCTATGTTGAGGATAAATCCCAATGCGATAGAAATGTTTCAAATTGTGGAAAATGTAAGAGGAAGGGTCAGAGATTAAGAAAAACTAAAATTTAAATGGTACTGTTCCACATAAAAACAACGTTATTGACGCATCTTTTTCTCTATGATTGGTGGAAACTCATCCTTTAAAATGTAAAGGATGAGTGTCCAGCAATCATAGAGAAAAAGGTGCGTCAATAACGTTGTTTTTATGTTACTGTCTAGCTAGCTAGCTAGCGAGCTAATAAGATTTTTACCGTGTTAAATCCCATAAACTTTTTGCTCATGGCTAGAGCAAAATTGAGAAGGCCTACGTACCTGAAGTTTTGCACACGGATGCATGATGATCTGAGGATGGTCCTTTTGTTGGTTTGGGGGTTGTACGGGTCAGGACAAACGCGTGTGAGGGTTTTGAAATTCGCCACCGGCGTATTTAAATTTCGTTTCTTTTCCTAGTTGCAACCAAAGATTTTAAGCAACAATGTCTTGAACAATCAATACTGGTCCTTAGATTTATTGTAAAAGCCTGGACGAACTAAAAACTGAACTGTAACGAAGGACAAAATAAAGAAACATTAACGTTGCCGTGGATTGCGTAAGAATAAGGGGATGCACGTTAGGGGTGGTTACACAACAATACGAGCATACTTGAGCTAATGGATTTTTTAATAACCCAAAAATAAAATTCTTCGCCTACTGCTGTTTTAGTTAACAGCGACCTTCAGAGGTTTCTGCATGACTATGTGAACGAAATCTTGAAAAATTAAGGGGAAGGTGCAGGGATAAACAAAACAACTGATTGAGTGAGTGAAGCGAACGAAATCAGTGATTGTTAGCCAGTGTGTGCAAAAATGGGATTGAAGCATATTACACAGACGGTGTAACCTTATGTACGTTCACAGTCCTATGAAAGTCCTTCAAATTCCACAAGTCATCGTACCAGGGTTTCATCATGAAATGTGTGTCTAGATGGCCGCACACTGGGCTTCATTGCAGTCCCCGGATGCTGCGACAGATCTGTTTAAAAAAAAAAAATCGCACCAGCTGAACAGGGGGGGGGGGATTGAGGCTTAATGGCCAGCTGAACAGGCGACATTAGTGTAATTATGTGTACTAATAGTGCGCAGCTCAAAGAGTGTACCAGTAAAATAAAAGCACATCGATTATTACATTCCCCCCCCCCTCCCCTTTCCTCTCCCCTAATTCTCAATTGCCACCCTAATTCTCACCAGCTGAGTTTCTCAAGCTCAATAACAATTTGACCTTTAAACTTCAACTTTTTCTCTCTGTTAACCCTTTCTGTCCCAACCGAGTACTGCACATAAGCCGAAGGTCAGTTGTGAAATTAGACCAAGCATCCTCTTGTTTCACAGAACATGGTATTGAAAGTTGGCCCTACTTTAGTGCCTTTGCTCAGTTTTCATGGGCTAAGCTCACATTTCATGTTTGGACTGGACTTTTTTCTCCAATTGGTAGTCAAGAATAAGCCACTCAGGTGTATCGGCCTTGAGCGGCTGCTTTACAGAAATTTACACCACTTTGAATTTTTATTTTTTTATTATATGTTTTGCTTTTGCAGACAGATTTCGTAAAATTGGTTCCATTTCTGACAAACTTTGAAAAAAAGGGTCTTTATTTTTAAAGTGTATGTTACAGTGGGAATTTCGTATCCAGAGAAATACACGTTTCCTCCACGACTTGTGTTTTGCTATATGAGCAGAAAGCAGGCTTTTAATTTCTAGATTACGATCAAAAATAGAAAGCCAATACAGTTCACATAAAATACACGTCGACGACGCGTAATGATTTGCTATTTAAACAGAAAGCATCGCTTTTAAATTCTAGA
>JAHWFP010135225.1:0-10233 GCA_023313725.1 Lithobius niger | reverse complement strand
GTGTCGCAGAAAATTTTTCCTACTTTGCCGAAAGTTAAGCCCTGCTTAAAATTTGGTGGAAGGGATTTCCCGGTTTGCTGACTCCGTTACGCCGGATCAATATATTCATCAAAAGTTAAAGAAGCTTTCCTACTTAGATGGAATTTGTGAAGGTTTCTAATGTCATATGTTTACCTGCAGCAGGCAATTTGGAGGGAAAAAATTATTTGGCGAAAAGGGATTCGGTGAAACGGGAATTCTGTTTCGCTGGAATATAAACGCTGATTAGAATTCGGCGGAACGGAATTGGGCGAAACGGGCATACACACTTTCCCTGCAGCGTCACGGCAAAAGCTGTCTGGTGGCAAGACAGGGTTGGAAAAAATCATGATTATATAAAAAAAAAATTTTTAATCTGATTTTTTTTGATTTTTTTAATATAAATCATCATCGGATTTTTTTGATTTAAATCGGATTTTTTTTTATTTATATTGACCTTTTTGGGTTTTTTTCCAAACTTCGTTGATTAAAAAACACTTTACAAAAACGGAACTAGATCAAACATATTTAGCAAAACAATTCGAAATTAAACGACTTATTTAACGATTATTTGTTTAAGAGTTTCACAAGAAACATAAGTTTAGTTGCCTTTTCAACTCCTAAACGGTTACGCAGTTTAGAGTGCACAAGATTAAACGACGAAAAAACATTTTCAATTCCTGCAGAAGATGCAACCGCACTCATAAGTTGATTAACGCATTCCATATTATGAACACTGCATACGTCTTTCTTCATTGCTTTGAAAGAAATCCACCACTCAACTGCGGTGACAGCTGACACTGCCGAATTATTGAACATGCCCCCCTTAAATGGGCCATGCATGAGCTTGAAATTTCATTACTAAAGATAGCAATGTAGGTGTCCCTGCATACTTTTCCTCAGCAAACTCAAGTGCAGCTTCACTTTCTTCATGTGACAAGATCCCGACTGACAATCGTGATCCAATAGGCTAGCCAAAAAATGAGCAGGTGTAAGTGCCATGTTGTAATGTTTACGGAATTCTCGTTTACCTTTGTCATTCAACAGTTTAGTCAATTTTTTTCTAGATTCTTCCATATGACAACTGCATCCGATATAGTGCTGCTATTTTTCTGCATACTGTCCGGAGCAACAGCAATGGTTTTAATATATTCAGCAGGTCTTCTGCATTCCTCTTAATTCCTAAATTAAGAACCTTGGTTCTAATGTCCACATCTACAGTGTCTCTATGTTCTTCATATTTTCATTAGCACTGGCCAGTTCTTTATGTAGCTTTCTGAGCAATCTGCGAGGGTGTTCCAACGTACATCTTGTGGCGTCACCAGCCCAGGTCCCTTGACTTCAGCAGCCAAGTATGCTCTTGCCAAATGGTGGTTACGAAAAAATTTAACAATCTGAACCACATGTTCTTTCACACCTTGTATTTCTAAATCTTTTGCAAGCAAATTCAAAATATCCGCTGAGCACCCATATGTTAAGACATCAGCTTCATCATTCTTTTCCAATTCATTCCTCATCATTGTCATGTTGGAAGCATTGTCGCTTACAAAGCTACGCACTTTGCACTTAAATTACTTTTCTGTCTTCTTAATAGTTGCCAGTAAGGTATTCTCCTGTATGAGAGTTCCTCGAAGTATCAATTGTTTCAGTAAAGCAAACGTCGCCAGATTTAGTTGTTAGACATGCACAAACAATAGGTTCGTTATGAACATTTGACCACACATCGATGCATATAGACGCAATTCAAGAATGCTAGAACTATTATCAATTTCCTCCTGGTAAACAGCTTCAAGAAGGGGTCCAGCAATGTTGGAGGAATGTAACCTGGACGAAGCATGTTGTAGGCTTTAATCACTTCTGGATTATCTATGGCTCGGAAAGGCGTATTTGTTGCATAAATACTGCGGGCTATTTGTTTATCTATTACTGTTTTTTCTTGCTTAGACATTTTGATCACAAATGAGTCCATTGGCTTAGTTTTTTTAAGTAGTTTACGAGAGGAGGAATTGGGTGAGCCATCAGTCGTCTGCCTCTTAGGGGTGTGCCTTCAGAAACTTGCACCTCAGATGTGGAGGGCTATGGAATGGTATACAGGGCCAACTACTGCATTGGAACTTTCTGATTCTAAGGAGGCATCTCCAGAAACATCTTCAGTTTCGTCTTCATTAGACGCTGACAAACACTTTTCTTTATGTGCATTGAGCCTTTAACTCTGACTCCTTTGTCAGTTGTGGTCTTTTCCTCTTCAAAATATGCCCGATGTGGTCTTTTTTTACGTCCTGACATTGACATCTTCAGAATCCAATATAGTTTTAGTTTCCTTACAGCTCAACTTTTAACCCAGTCAGTAGTTCACACCAGGTCAGCTCAGCAGCCAGCTCCTGAATGAGCCACTACAGTTAAGTCAAGACCTACGAATTCCCCACTCCCAAGGGACCTCTCTCTACTACCTGGCTGATGCAATGAGTTTTAATCTAATTGGACAGACAGAATGTAAATGAGGAGGGATAGGGAATGGATGCCAAACAAATTCTATACATTAAGAACTGATTATTAAAAAACAGCATTTAAAAAATTTGATACAATTACAAAAATGATTTAAATCAAAGATTTTTTACATGATTTAAATCGTGATTTAAATCAATGATTTAAATCACTTTGATTTAAATCAACCAACCCTGTGGCAAGAAATTTGGTGATACACTTGGTGAGAATTAACTCCTTTTCTACAAGTTTTAAGACGAAGAACTAGGAGATGGTCCGGATTTTAACCATGGTCAGTTTCATAAACTCTTTAAATAACGTAGATTTTTCTTACCAGAGAGCATAAAATTTTAGCTAAACAATCTTCAAAACGAAGCTAAAATCACATACCATCAATAACTTGATCTGGGATATCCGCACCACGACGCTGACTTGCCGGAATGTCTGCTTGGACCAATAATAAACCAGCGCACAACAAGACGAAAACAAAGGTCAACTTCATTTTTGTAACACCTGCAACAACAACAACAACAACAACAAAATGATAATAATGACTCCATAACGTAGTCGCTTGCTTAGCTGAATAAAAGATTGACTTTTTTGATACCCTGTACAAAAAACTGCTAAGAATATTGTATTAAATTTAAAAGGATCTAGCCACCGGTCCGCTAAGAGATTAACGTATTAGTACTCTCAGGCTCTTCTCGTGATCGCCATGGTGCCTTTCCATTCGATTGCGATAATAAGCAAAGCCGGATCTATTGAGCAACAATAGATCACGTGGAGTCTGTCCAGCGCCGTTTCACGGCATCCCTTCCGGGTTTTCGAACTTTAACTTATCCATCTCGTCTCACACGCCTTGAACTTGACCCGCTGGAACTTCGTCGTTTTAAAGCAAACCTTATCCTTGTATTTTAGATCTTAAGGGGTTTTCTTCCCGTTGATGTTCCTTTCTTCGAGCTTTCACAGGAAATACGTACAAGGGGTCACTGTTATAAAATTGGTGAAACCAAAGTCATGTCTGGACGTTCGCGCGTCCTGTTTTACAGTGAGGGTTGTCACACCATGGAATCTCTACCTTCTGAGCTGGTCCAGTATGAGTCCATTCTCGCATTTCGGCCGGGTCTGGACAGGGTGGACTTAAGCCCTTTTCTGAAGAGACCACAAAACTATTTTAGTGGATAATTTAAAATAATTTGTTTTTTAAACTTGGGAACAGCGTCAGTGGCCCCGGCCCTGCTGTCTCCTTTCACATTATAGGCTGTTCCACATTACGTTTTCAGAAAACTAACTGTATGACGCCACGGTTCTTCCACTACGAGTGCAAAAACATGTAAATATCGCACTCGGAGACTCTAACAGTAATTGTGTAGAGTCGGCAATTGTGATATCCCCATGTTTTTGCACTCGTAGTGCAAGGAAACGTGGCATCATACAGTTAGTTTTCTACGAGCATAATGTGGAACAGACTATAGAATGGGTGCGAAGAACCAACATTACGTTTACATTTACATACGAGAAGGAGCTGTGTGTTTGTTCATGCTAAATTACAGTAGTTTGTGAGGTTTTTACTTGAGAGATCGGAGTTTCTGAAATGAAATGGTGTCAAAATGTAAATGATTTATGCTAATAAATGCCGAATAAACAAGGTTAAATACTGGCTTAAAAAATTATAAAGTGTGACGATACATGATAAACCCATTGTTCAGTGCGGGATTCTTAGGACACCACGCAATGAGTGACTGACTGAACAAGGCGCAGCTAGGGACGGACTGTAGGCTGCCACCAGTTACCATTTGGCAGCCACTGCGAAAAATCACCTCACTACGTCGTTGAAGAAGCACACGAAGCCCTGTAGCAAAATCAGAGCGACGCGCGACGCTACGTCGCAGTACGGCTGGCAGTGTTGCAGTACGATTTATTCTGCACTTTTTTTTTTACTTGGTGTTCTTTTTTAGATAATTTCGCCAAAAATTGACCGATTTTGACGTTCAAATACACCATTTTAACCGTTTATTCGAGAGCTTTTGAATGGTGCTATTGTCATGACGATAGGTATGGTTAGCAAAAACAACCTACAAAGGTCTAGAAAAAAAGTTCTCGCAAGTAACTTGTTCATGAACCAAAACGGGCCTAACTCAAAATTCTACACAATGCAAAATTCCACCTTCCCACCATACCTGCAACCCGCAGACATCTCCCTCTTCCCGCAGACCGTTTTTAGTTTGTAAAAAGCTTGTCGCAGACCGGCAGAAAATATTCTGCTTGTGGAACACGAAGTATCTTGTATTTATTGACTCGATGAAGCAAGATCAAGGATCACAATAACGGTCCTTATGTAAGCCTCAGCGTCAACTTCCATGTTAAACCTCACACTTTGAAACCCTATAGTTCCTCCAGATAACATACAACAACGAAATTCGGTAATTGGGGTCGTCTCACAAGTATTTCACTGCATTGACAATTTTAGTGACAGTAACTGAACACTTTGGCCTCCACACAGCATGGCCATTCGTAGTTGTAGCTGTTGTTGTTGTTGTTTTTGTCAACAACAACAATTTACAGTAAGAGATAAAAAAAAAAAAAAGAAGACAAAAGTATAAGGCAAGTATAATACCGAAAACCTTACTCAAGCCAGGAATTTCATAAATACATTTAAATAATAAATACAACAAATACAAATGCATTCATACGATTGAAATGTTTTCAGAAAGCAACCACTCTTTCACATCCTTTTTCACCTTACTTATACTAGTCAGTTTCTGTAATTTTTTTTGGCAAATGCTAAAGATTTTAGGGATATTTTTTCTCTCTTTTTTTTTACAAATTCATTTTTCCAGAGTGGTTTAAAGACGGAGAGCCGAAGGCTCAACAAAAGTTAAATAAATTTACGTTGCCTTTTGGACTTATATGTCAGACTGCCTGAGCAAGGAATCGAACCCACAACCTTTGAAATTGAAGGCCGACGTCCTACCGATGAGCCATACCAGAGCCACCTACAGTAAAGGCCGGATCATCTGTGCCTCCCACAATGCTCCGCCAAACGGCGAATCAAATAACGACGCGGCAAATTTGCCAAGTGGCGTCATCGGCTGACAGAATTTGGAACCCTCGTCGGTTAGTTTGAAATTTCGCTGCTTGGTGTAGAGATGGCAGCACCTAGCAAACTTGCGCTTCCATCTATGTCAACAGTTGATTTTATTCGCCTAATTTGTCTTGATCTGATTCGGCCTTTACTGTAGGAGGCTCTGGCCATACTGAGGCCGTGTCAGTATATGGCTCAGTGGTAAGACCTCGGCGTTTGGTTACAAAGGTTGTGGGTTCGATTCCCTGCTCAGGCAGTCTGACATATAAGTTCAAAAGGCAACATAAATAGTTTTACATCTGTATTTATCCAGACCGGTATTTGATACCTTATTATATTTTCTCTCATGTATTCCATTTTTTATTTATCCTAATTTCTGTGAGTATTGTCGAATGGTTTTTTTTTTTTATTACAGTAAAATCTCTTATTTGTTTAACAGTGAATACTGTATGATCAGAGAAAATCCTTTTTGTGGTTTTTGTGACCTCCTGTTTATTAAACAATATCTTAACTAATTTATTTTTGCAAAGATAGCAACCTTTTAACAAACGAATGGGGGAGCTAATCCATATATTTCACCACCATACCTATTTTGGCTAGCTATCCAAACTTCATAAATCATTTGTTTATTATTCTTTATTTACTAGTGTTCTTATCTGGTAGAGCTTTACTGTCAATTTTCTGAATTGTTTTGACAGTTTAATAAATTTTCTTTAAACTTCCAATGCTTGTCTAATAACATCCCCAAGTATTGAGCAGTTTCAACATTAATTTTCTTGCAAGTTTTATCACAATCTATTTTACTAGCAGTTTCTTTACTAGTTTATGCGTAAATGAACGCGTTTTCATTTCACAAAATATTTTTCCTTGGTGAAAATAAATACATTTTTACTATTACTTTCGTTTACAATCAAATCATTTTCCATGAACCAATAGTTTATGTTGTCAAAATCTTCCTACAATGTTTTTCCGTATTATCTTTGTTACCGTTTACTGAAATCATGATGACGTCATCAGCAAAAAGCACTACTTGAGATTTTATTTTATTTATTTAGTTATTTAACTCAGGCCAGCTGTAGGCCCATAGTACACCCACCTTATAGGGGAGAAACAGGTATACTGGATGACAAATTACAAGCTGCATAGAAAGAAAACAAACAAAAACAACATTAGCACAGTAACACCACATTCAGCCAAATCCGATTTCCCAATACGACATTGTGCCACATGTCGAGAGTGTGTGCCCGCTGATGTGCAAAGTGGGTCACAGCCTGAACAAGTAAGTTAGGCGATGCCGGGATCCGTTGGCGGCCCCCCCCCCCCCCCCAGACGTGATTCTTCCTAAGGGCAGCAAAGGACGGAAGATATTTTGAGCCATAGCCCATGGCTAGCACTTGCCCATATCTCCGAAGTAGCATTGTTGTAGCATACCCTTAGCTTGTCCATTGTGGCTTTATTGTAATCCATCCAAAGATAGCACGTGTACAGATTGGTGCAGTAAGCCCGAAGCAACTGGTTCTTAATAAACCCACTACAGGTACCAAACTTAGCTTTCAGGCTATTGCTAGTAACACACACAGAGCGGCACTGCCGGCGAATGTCCAAATTGTCGCGAAGATCTTCATTCAGTATGTGGCCCAGGTATATGGCACTCTTCACAGAGCTAATTGGCTCCTTAGCAAGGAAGACTTTAGGCGGGGTGAAATTTTTCCACCTACTTCCTTTCGGCTTGGCAAGAAGGCACACAGATTTATTTAGGTTAAAAAGCAACTCGACCTGCGTTGAAACATGTTCACAGATGTCAAGCAATGCTTGTGGAGCCGTAGCAGAAGAACAAAGAATGGCAAGGTCATCTGCATAACAAATTTGTTGAGGCAGGTTCCGCCAACATGACAGCCAATGCCTTTTCCCACCAGAGCTTGGCTGATAATCTCCATGTAGACTCCAAACAAGGCAGGGGAGAGGATACCACCTTATTTAACACCATTACTGATATGAAAGGTCGATGATATACTGCCGTTCCTCTGCAAAGACATTTCCTGCAAAGCGTACCAACAACAGGTAAGATCACAATGTTCATAACAACCTTGGGAAGCCAGGAGTACAGCACACAAGTGTTAAAGCCTGTGGCCAGCAAACTGTGGATCCCATTCCAGGCATACCTAATGTGCTCGCGTTTCAAGCCTTCAGAACCGTAATCCTTTCACAGTCCAAAGTTACTGCATGCCTCTCTAACTTCTTTCAAAGTAAAGATTTGAAAGTCCCCGCAGTCCTCCGCTGACGGCAGAACAGATTTACGCTGTGTTGTATTGGACCCGCAGTTCAACATCCTTTCAAATTTGTCCGCCCAAAGGTTTGCAATATTTGGGGACCGGAGACATTGTCGACAATGTTAGTCACACTTGCCTGCACATTCTTCTTGTTGATCTCATGCCGTATCCCCACCGATCGTTCTGCAGTGCATTAGCAATGAGGGCATTATTCCGGTGCTCTACTTCCTTACGTTTGCAGCAACGGAGTGAACTTTTGAACTCACGGCATTTAGCAACCATATTTTCAAAGTCAATGCCATGCTTGTACCAGTCATTTTCCTTTAACTCTGAAATGCCAATTGGGATTTTCAATGTGCCTCCTTGACAAAGCCGTTCCATCCTGGAACCACCTAGCGGGGGACGGTGGTTATTTGTTGCGATTAAGCTTGTTATCTGCTTTATGTCCAGGTTTTGGCACGTCCCTACTTGCATGACTGAGGGCAGTGACAATGCTACAGAAAAAAACCTCAATTGCTTTCTTTTGGTACAGGCCTCGCAAGTGCTGGCTCTGCATTCCATCACCTCCACAGGGAGGGCAATATTTGGCAGATATCTGCGCGTGAGCTGAATATAATGATGGATACCACTAGCAGACGAAAAAGCAGTGCAGCTACCATCACTTCTGCCGTCAGTACATATGCTGGGTGCCAATGTAGACAAAACCTCAGTATCCACTTAAATTTTAATAGGCAAGTGGTGAGAGAATCCAACGTCATAAAGGATCTCGTATCCTCTAGTGGCATTCACAGTCGATGCTGTACCAATGATGTGGTCAATCCAGGAAGTTGAACCCGTCACATCGCTAATATAGGTGAAGGTGTCCGAGTCTTCACCCAGTCATTCGGTATCCAAAACATTCAATGCATTATCACTGCACAGCTCCTTCATCTCTCTGCAGCATGTGGACCGAACATCAGCATTCCAGTCGCCCATGATGAAGGTGCATGGCACCGATACCGACTCTGTAATGTCTGCCATTTCACCCAGGTAGTCGTCAAACTTTTCCCTATTGCCTTGTATGTCCACTGGCGTATACACATTGATAAGGCCAAAAACAGCAGCATCACTTTCACAGCGAACAGCCAGTATCTGAGCATCCTGTGTAGGCTCCTCAGCATCCTCAGCTGACACTCCTGTTGCACAAAAATCAGGATGAATATTGCCTAGAATAGAAAGTTTACTCGGAAGGAGCCAAGTTTCCTGCAGCAAAATTACATCAGTATTATTGCACAATGCTCTCAGTCCTTGCAAGACCCGCTTAGCAGACCTGCACTTAAATGTGATCATTTTGAGTTTCAGTTCTGTTGTCTTGAGGTCCTCGGCATGTAATAATACCTCCTTAATGCCGCATGCATCAGCCAGATCGATCCATCAAGAACTTTCATTTCTTCTTCCGGCAATAAAGATATTTTAAATGACGAGTAGCATTTAGATATTTTAAATGGCAATGTTCCAGCCACACATTGAACAATTTCAACTCTCACACTGAAATCTTCTAAATACTCAGCAATATCAGTGGCATCAGTGTTAAAGTTAAAGTGTTAAAGTGTTAAAGTGAAGCCTAGACACAAACAGATGACGGAGGTCAGGGTTAACGCCAACCAGTCTTCCATTTCCCTTGCCCCAACGACTACTGGAGCATTGTGATGTTTCCGTCTGTTTTCCTTAACAATCCATCCTTCTTCATCTTGCTCAGAACTGGCTTTCCGCCCTTCTGACCGAGTGGTATGAGCCCTTTGACGTTGCATGTTAGACCTATCGTTCAGGCTCTTAACACCTGAGTTATCAGCGTTAATTGCACCTGGAGATTTCCTAGGCAATGGTGTGGGAAAAGTTCTTTTTTTCTTTGGCAGTCCCTTCAGAATAACGGCGGCGTGAGCTATTGTGCTCGTCATTATCGCTGTCTGCAATGTTTGGATTTGGCATCGATCGTTCATGATCGATGCAAACTCGTTCAAAACATGTGCAGACTCATCTAAAATGTTTTCCTGGGAGCCCAGTCCTGTTTTCCCAGGACTGCATGTTTTCCTCCCTCTATGTTACCTGTAGTTGGTTTGTTTTGAAAAGAGTTTGGTGAGTTTGGCTTTTCAGCAGTCGTATCATCGCCCACGCCAGATGTGCCGTGGGTGCCGCCATCTTGTTTATCTCCGGACCTCCTACTTCCTCCATCCCCACGTGCGTGATTGTCATGGACGCCGCCATCTTTCTTTCCAATGTGCGTTGATCACTACTTTTAACACAAACGCTGCTGCTTTTTATTAAATTTAACAAGCCATTCTGACCCTGCAGATTCTAGCCTGTGCACGATAACAGATTTAGGAAATGGGGTAGTGC
>JAHWFP010135223.1:8753-34055 GCA_023313725.1 Lithobius niger | reverse complement strand
GTCCATGGCTAGTTCGATTTTTACTGTTAAGAAAGACTTGTGTACCAAATTTATGTTTTCAGCAAAATTTCTGCAAAAATTTGTTACTCCACTTAATGATTTCTGCCCAGTGTTCTACAATAAAAATTGCTCTGCCGATGCGAATACTGCAGTAAAATCAAAATCGTGTTCAAAAGGCCTTGATCGGTGTTAATACCTACATTTTGAGCTGTACAAATTGAAAATTGGTTCATTGATTCGATCTCTAGGTGAAGGCAAAAGTTCTAACCCATTTGGCTTTCCGTGACAAGAATAATGTAGTTACATTAAAATAGCATGCGAAAGGACCTAGGCCTTGTCCATACCTACGTTTTAAGCTATAGAACTTGAAAATCGGTTCTGTGGTTCGATCTCCAGGTGAGGACAAAGAGTCCCAACAGCAACATTAATGATTTCTGCCCAGTGCTCTGCAATAATAATTGCTCTGCCGACGAGTATACTGCAGTCACATCAAAATCGGGTTCAAAAGGCCCTGGTCAGTGTTAATACCTACATTTTAAGCTACACAAATTGAAAATCGGTTCATTGGTTCGATCTCTAGGTGGGAGCAAAAGTTTTAGCCCATTTGGCTTTCCGTGTCAAGAATATTGTAGTTACGTTAAAATAGCATGCGAAAGGCCCTAGGCCTTGTCCATACCTACGTTTTAAGCTATAGAACTTGAAAATCGGTTCTGTGGTTCGATCTCCAGGTGAGGACAAAGAGTCCCAACAGCAACATTAATGATTTCTGCCCAGTGCTCTACAATAATAATTGCTCAGCCGATGCGAATACTGCAGTAACATCAAAATCGTGTTCAAAAGGCCCTGATCGGTGTTAATACCTACATTTTGAGCTGTACAAATTGAAAATTGGTTCTTTGGTTCGATCTCTAGGTGAGAGCAAAAGGTTCTAACCCATTTGGCTTTCCGTGTCAAGAATAATGTAGTTACATTAAAATAGCATGCGAAAGGCCCTAGGCCTTGTCCATACCTACGTTTTAAGCTACAGAACTTGAAAATCGGTTCTATGGTTCGATCTCTTGGCAAGAGCAAAATTGCTAGCCCATTTGGCTTTCCGTATCAAGAATATTGTAGTTACATTAAAATAGCATGCGAAATACGCTAGGCCTTGTCCATACCTACGTTTTAAGCTATAGAACTTGAAAATCGGTTCTGTGGTTCGGTCTCCAGGTGAGGGCAAAGAGTCCCAACAACAACAACAACAACAACAAGAAATGGCCATGCTGTGGACGCCGAACGGTTCAATTGTTGTCATTAAAATTTGTAATGCGGTGAAATAGTTACGACACGACCCCACATACCGAATTTCGTTGGTCTATGTCAATTTCGGGCGAAACTATAGGAGTTCAAAGTTTGACGTTTAACATGGAAGTTCATGCTGAGGCTTACATAAGGACCGCTACCGCGGTCCTTGATAACAACAGCAACAAGAGTATTGTAGTCACATTAAAATATTGTTCAAAAGTTCCAGGTCCCTTCTAATACCCGCACTTTAACCTAAAAAAATTAAAATCGGCTCTTTGGTTCGATATCTTAGAGCAAAATTTCCCCAACAATAACAACAACAATAAGAATATAGTAGTCACATGTAGATCCTACGTTTCTACGTTAAAGGCCATAATTTCGGCTAATAAGGCACATCTAGCTAAGAGGTGTAAAGTTTGGTACATATGTCATTCTGAGCAGTACAAATGGAACACCCTATGCAACCTCCTATAGAACGCCCCTTTAGGCCCCCAGTGCACTTCCACGCACTCATCTTTGTGAGGTTGATGGCCAACAAATTCTTGCGTGTCCGGCAAGAAAGCTTTGCTAACAAATTCTTGTAGATCCAGCTAAAGCATGAATTTGGGTACACAAATTATTCTTAGCAGTACAAATCTAACTAGCTGTGGATCCCCATGAAATACCACCCAAGGGCCTCCAGCACCATCCCATTGCCCTTCCATGAGGCTGATGACCAAGAAATTCTTGCTGATCACACTAATAGCATGCATTTTGATGCAAGAATCATTCTTAGCAGTAGAAATCGGACTAACTATGGAACCCAAAGAGATACTCCTAAATCCTCCAGTTTCCCCCCTCCATGAGGCAGATAAGCAACAAATACTAGCTCCATTTGTATTGCTAAGAATAACTTTAACATCAGTTTTCATGCTTTTACCTCGATC
Organism: Lithobius niger; assembly: GCA_023313725.1. NCBI lineage: Eukaryota > Metazoa > Arthropoda > Chilopoda > Lithobiomorpha > Lithobiidae > Lithobius > Lithobius niger. Next base: position 31,845 of record JAHWFP010135223.1, on the reverse strand, counting down.
TTAAAGAATTTGTTGGATAGGCTTCAGGGAGGGAGCACAGGTGGCTCCGGGGTATTTGAGGGGTATCTCAAGGGGGTTACCTGTTTAGTTCGATTTGTACTGCCATAAATGACTTGCTTACCAAATTTCATGCTTTTAGCTCAATCTACAAAAATTTGTTGGTCAAGCCCCAGGAAGGAGGCAAAGGGAGTTGGGAGGGGAGGGGAGGGTGCCCTTTGGTTTTATTTCATACAGGTTTTACGCCTGGTTCGCTTTATACTGCTAAGAATCACTTGTGTACCATAGTTCATGCTTTAGCTGGATCTACAAGAATTTGTTAGCCAAGCTTCAGGGAGGGGGCACAGGGGGAGGGGGGGGGGGGAGGGCTTGGTTGGTATTTTACTGGGTTCACATGGCTGGTTCGATGTGTACTGCTGGAATGATTATTTTGTGTGCCATAATTCAAGCTTACAGCTCGACAACAAGAATTGTCGGTAATCTGACTCACTGGGGATGGGTGTGTGGGAGAACAAGGGAAGCGATGGGAACTTTTGGGATTATTTCAAGTGGGTTCCATAGCTACTTCAATTTGTATTTGTAATTGGTTTGTATTATGTACCAAATTTCACACTCATATCTGACGTACATGATTTTGTTGCTTAACATCTATACTAGTGAGCGCAGTGTCCCAAGAAAAACAACATCAACTACACGAAACGGACATGCTGTGGAGGCCAAACTGTTCGATTGTTGTCACTAAAATTGTTAAAGCAGTGAAATAGTTTTGCCACAACCCAAATACCGATTTTCGTTGGTCTGTCAATTCTGCGGGAAACTAAGAGCACCAAAAGTTTTAAGTTTCCCCAACGAGAATTATTATAACATGAGCGGAAGTCACATAAAAATTTGCGCTCGAAAGGCCCCGGTATTTCTTAATACCCTTATTTTAAGCTATAAAATTGAAGATCGGTTCATCGGGTCGATCGCTAATAGCAAAATTTATCCCAACAAGAACAACAACAACAACAGCGAGAATTTCCTATAAATTAAAATAGCGATAAACAATAAACGACCTTGTTAATACCTACGGTTTACGCTTTAAAACTTGAAAATAGGTTCATTGGTTCGATCTCCAGGTAAGTACGAGTTCCGATAAAAACAGCAGCAAAAAATGACCATGCTGTGGGGACAAATCCTTCGATTGTTGTCATTAAATTTTTTATTGCAACGAAAGAGTTACGACATGAACCCCAAATACCGAATTTCGTCAGTGTACGTTAATTCTGATGGAAACTATAAGGTTTTAAAGTTTGACGAAAACATGGTAGTTCGTGCTGAGGTTTACATAAGACCGATATCACGGTACTTGATATGTGAAATTCAGCTTACAAGTAAGAAATACGTGATTTACGAAGTGCAACAGCTTGCTATAATTTGTGAAGTCCTTTTTTTTTATTGTTTTTTTTACTGCCTCAAAGCTTTAGGTAGGCATTTGACTTTTAACCACGTTCAGATTTGGAGGTAGAAGGTGTTTTAGTACAATATTCAGTATTGACCATGTCTTGTAAATAATTCTTATTATGCACAATGCCAATCGGCAATCCCCAGTTGCAAACCGTAGACTGAAGATAAAAGGGTTTGTTTTCATATTGGTTTGTGCATAGGTTTATTCGTGTGTATGTGAAAGAATTACGAATTAGAAAACAAGATCGAACTCCTTTGATGTTTAAGGTAAAGTTCAACGAACATAACATTATAGTAAGGGAGAAGGCTATATTAAGCATCACCGCACGAATGAACACACGCACGCATGTGCTCACGCAAACCGGAAATGTCGTCAAAGGTCTAACCGACCACTCGCACCGGAAATGACATCATAGGTCAAATGGCAAACTGCTGATGACGTCACTTCCGGTCACATGACCCAGATGAAGTCACTTCTGGTTATGTGACCCCTGATAATGACATTTTCGGTCACACTAACAGTGAAAGGTTAAGGCATCCCGGAAGTGACGGCATAAGTCAAACGAAACTGTCAAAGGTTAAGGTATACCGGAAGTAAAGTCAAACGTCTAGGTCGTGGGTCAAGGGTCACCATAAAGTCACCGTAAAAAGGTCGGCAAACCAAAGGACAAAGGTCAAGGTACACCAGAAGTAACATAGGTCACAGCTCTAATGAAAACGTCAGAGGTCAAATGGTGGCTTAATGCCTAAGGTCAAGGTTATGGACAGTCAGAGGTCTGCCCCCCCCATTGTGACATCATGACTCTGACTATATCCAGGCCCACACAATGTCATTACCCCTGATCACCCTCAAAGCGCCACAAACAGTACGAATTATGTAGAATTTACACTGAATTCGGTAGAATTTAAACATACAAACCACCCCACCCCAATGTGACCCCCTCCTTCCCAACTTCATACCATGTAAATTCTACCAAATTCTGTGTAAATGCTACGTGATGTGGACGATTAAAAAAACCATGTCAGTTGTGTCCCGCCCCATGGACATCTCCACATGGAATCCCCATCCCAAGGGACCTCGCCCCACTGACACGCCCCCACAAAACGAGGACCAGGCTATACTGACTTAAACAATAAACTAATGCACTAATATGACGTAATATTTCATTTCTTACTGGTCGTTATCGGGCGTTGACAACACCCTTCATCCTGATGAACGCTCGCTTTTTTTTTTTGCTACCGTGCAAAGAATGAGTGTTCATTGCTGCCTTAGAAACAGGAATTGTTACAGGGCGTCAACATCACGTCACTTCCTCCTCTTCAATTACCTGCACTTCCGTTTTACCGCTTTTATTATATACATTGAAAATAATCGGTAAATGCTATCCTCCCTTTCCAGTTTTAATTTCTGTTTATGTCTCTTTAAGTTCGAGCAACCACTATTCATAGTTCTGTCTCCCTGCAAGTGGCTTCTTGTTAATATTATCATTGTTGGGTGATGGGGAATTTCGAAATTCAGTTGTTTGTCAATGAGCAATTCTGAATTGAACAACAATGCTGAATGCTTCAGCAGAAAAAAATAAGGAGGGCACGTAAGCACGCAGTCGCAACAATATGCCGTTGTGTAAGTGTGTTAAACTACTTTGTTCGGTAACAATGTGGTGCACCGGACTCGGTTGATCTCCTGGGTGTGGTTTCTACAGCAACAAAGCAGTTTTAACCAAATCTGTTAACACTAAAGACAGACAAGATGAAGACTACTTAAGTGAGATGCTCATTGCTCAGGTTATGATTTGTGTTACTTAAAAAGAAGAACTTGTGAGAGTCTGCTGGTAACTTTTGTTTGATTTCCATAAAAGTAAATGCCTGTATACCGTAATCCTAAAACCATTAGTTACTTGCCTTGGATGTTGTGTGTAATTTGAAGTAAAGTGAAACACTTTCAGACTGCACCAGAATTTCGTGTAAAAGTAAACCCTATGCTATTAGAATTTAAGAGCATTGGTTACAAACACGAGAAAATAAGTTATCAAGAATTATTATCTTTTTTCTACGCATATTAAAATGGATGAACCTCGACTAAAGAAGTGTAAGTGTATGGAATGTCCACGGTCATTTCATTACAAAAGTGACCTGTTGAAACACATACGCACCCATACAGGAGAAAAACCTTTTAAATGCTCAAAATGTTCAAAATCGTTTTCGCAAAGAGGAACTTTAGCAAGACATGAAGAAACCCACAGTAACACTCGTTATTCATGCCCAATTTGTAAAATGTCGATTGCACAGAAAAATGGGTTACCGGGCCACATTCGCACGCATAAAAATAAGAAACCTTTTCCCTGTACAGAATGTCATAAAACCTTTGCCAACCAGACAACCCTAGGTTGTCATCTTCGTACTCACACTGGTGTAAAGCCGTATAAATGCAAGACGTGCGGTAAATGCTTTACACAAAGCGGTGACTTAAAGAAGCACTATCTAGTTCATAATGGAGAGAAACCTCACAGTTGTCCAGAATGCAACAAATCATTTGCTAGTAAGTACACAATGCAGTCTCACATGCGTGTACACACGGGGGAAAAACCATTTAATTGTGATCATTGCGACAAATCGTTTGCTGATGGCACAACATTAAGAAAGCACATACTAATACACACTGGTGAAAAACCACACAATTGTAAAATATGTGGAAAAAGATTTCGTCAGATTGGTGGCCTAAAACAGCACACCGTAGTACATACTGGTGAAAAACCATACGAATGTGAAGAATGTGGAAAAGCATTTACGGATAAAACGGGAATTCGTCGATACATCCTCATTCACACCGGAGTAAAATCATTTCATTGTGACGTGTGCGGGAAGCGATTTGGGCGCAGTTTTGTACTGAAAAATCACAAAGCCATTCACAACAAAGAAAGACCATTCAAATGCAATAAGTGTGACTTAACGTTTGTGACAAAATCTTCCTTATACCGTCATACTGTCGTACATATGAAAAGATTTCGAAATGAGTGTTACGTATGCAACAAGTCATACCATTGTGCATCTTATTTAAAGAAACACATTAGTACAGAGTGTGGCACCAAAATACCAAAACCTTACGAGTGCAGCGACTGTGGGCAACTCTTCGTTGATAACTGTCATTTAATTTGTCATGGCCGTACCCACACTGGTGAAAAGCCCTACACTTGCATCGAGTGTGGAAAAACATTTGCTCTCTTAGGTACACTAAGAATACATAAACGAGTGCACACTGGAGAGAAACCCTACAAATGTGATTATTGCCCTCGAGCTTTTGCGCAACATAACGATGCAAGGAAGCACACTTGCCTCCACACTGGTGAACGACGACACAAGTGTTCATATTGTGGGAAAGCTTTTATTACGAAGAACAAACTTAATGCACATGTTGTTGCAAAGCACCCACTTCCTGTAAGCAAAACAAGTAAATGAAATTTACCTTTTCCGAAAAACTGGTAATGGCAGTGAATTAGACACAGTGTTTGAATCAGTTTTTGCAATACCTCTAGCTGCCATGATATTTGCATTAGGGCTTTTTTGAAAAAAAAAACATAGCACACTTCAGTGGTTTACAGTGGTTAATGTTGACGAAAGACGACATTTTGACATCTTCATTCTTCACATTGAATGACCAAAAATACTCTGAATGTACGATTTTAATGTAATGTCATCCTTCACATTTTCTTACTTGATCGGAACGCATTTACTGCAAGTGAAAAATATGACAATAATACCTGCACTTAAAATATTTTCAAATTTATGGTACTGTGTTCAAAGTTAACGGTCGACACATGACTGAAATATATAGGAACTTAGCATTTACCGAAAAAAGACAATGGAGCCAACATTGTGAACAGCTAACAGTGACAAGTGAGCAGCAGTTATGACAAAAAAAAATTCACGTGCCATCGTGATTTTGGGAATTGAACCCTGGTGTTCCTTTCAGCCTCCAATGCACTAGAATACTATGTTAATTGGACACATATCATAATCACTGCTAACTTGCCATATGAATTTCCGTCAGTATGTAACAATCCCACATCAGGGGGGTGCCTCAAACCGCTACAAGGCTAGGACGAGGAAAATATTAGTAATCACAATGTTGAATTCATTGTGCTTTTCGTTTAATAGTAATATTTACAGCTGACTTCCGTTTCTTTAAAAAGAATGAAAATTATGATGAACATGTGCAACGATTTTAAAACAATTATTTTCTGAAAATAAGTAAACACTACGGGTGTCTTGGTACAGCTTACTTCACGTGCCCTGTATAGGCATTTCTGCTGAGAAACTGGATTCGTATTTTTTTTAAATTTTGGCTTAATGCTATTAACGGCGGTAACATTAGTTTTGGCCTACAATTCTTAGTCTCGAATGGGCTCTGTGATGAAACTCCTGCGAAAACAAAAATGGCTTGGTATTAGAATGATCGTTTCATTTCGTATACTAACCTTCGCATGTTACACTAAGAATAATAGACGGAGCTTATACGAGGCTAAGAGTTTGCAGTAACCCTACAATGGGTGTTTACTGTTTAGTTGATTAGCTCGAGAATTTTTCTTTCCGCAAAACGACCACCATGGTGGCCATGGTGCATTTGATGGTTAAAAGGTTTCATTGGAACAGGGTTCGTTAAGACCAATAGATTGATTTCAGAAGTGGTGTCACGAAATTTGACCCTTAGGACCGGAAATGGCGGCCATTTCAAAAAAATGGGTGCCCTAATTTCGCTAAAATTGAAAACCGTGCGACATTCGTGGTATTGGTGTAGTTTACACACTAAATATAGTTGCTCTATTCTGGAATATCGTCCCCTTTACCACACTTCGGACCGTTTGTGATGTTGTGCACACTTTGCAGTGTAGAGCGGCTTGGGACTAAACTTGATGGAATAGTTAACTTTCTATGAAAAACATGAAATTTGGTATGGATCCACATGAAGAGTAACTGGAAGTTCATCCCCCCCAAAAAAGTTTTTTTGGGCTGAAATGTCTTAACCGTCGACAAAAGGACAATGTGAAGCAAAAACGCAAATAAGATTAAAAATAGATCTTTAACGCATAAGCAACCCTTGAACCCCCAAATCGTCTTTAAAGTACATCACCCTATAAATTTGCGTGAACGTTTTATCAATTGTTTGTTATAGTGATTTTCGTGTTCAAAGTGTTCTACCGAGGCCCCTAATAATCCGAAATAGACATACTGAGAATTTTCTAAAAAGTGAGGAATTATTCTTTTCATCAATCCTAACCGAAGTTGTTAACTTAGGTAGGGACCATTTTACGCTGATATAAAGGTGAAGAGGTAATGATGTAGCGGCGAAAGCTTATGTTGATTTTCGAATTCAAAGTGCCCTTGGGAGCCGTCTAATAGCCGGAAATGGAGATGCTTAGGTTTTTCTGAACGGTAAGGATCTATTCTTTCCATCAGTCATAACTGAAATTGTTGACGTTATATAGGGACTTTTCTACGCCTATTTTAAGGTGTAGCTGTAATTGGTGCAGCAGCTAGTTGAATTTCAAAGTGCCAGTGTATTTGTATTTGTGTCTAAGCGAAACAATTTCGGTTAGGATTGATCGAAAGAATAAATCCCTACCTTTCCGAAAATCCCAAGTATGTCCATTTCTGTCTAATAGAGGGCTCGCAAGAGCACTTTGAATCCGAACATCACCATACACTTTCACTGCTACGTCATTGCCTCTTCACCTTTATATGGGCATCGGACTGTCGTTAGACAATTTTGGTGATGATTGATGGAAAGAATAGATCCACACCTTTCAGAAAAATCTAAGCATATCCATTTCGGGCTATTAGAGGGCTCGCAGGAATGCTCTGACACGAAAATCACAATAACTACCGTTTTTGGTGGGGCAAATCGCCCCCTCCACCTCCCCCACGGGATTTTTTGAACTTGCTATCATAAGTATTTATCCAGTTATTCTTCATATGCATTCATGCCTTTCGTAGAAAGTGGAAAATTCCATATTTTCTGCCCCAAGCCCATTAGACACCGTTTATTCGCTGGATCATTGACTCGGGTTTAAAAAAAAAGAACAATCTTTTTTTTGTAGACAATTCCATGCTCTATAATTTCGGATTAAACCTATTTTATGCAGCCGTTCCCGTGATATATTAAAAAAAAAGCGATTTCGGGTGCATATTCCTCTACACCGTTTATTGGCTGAATCATTGAATCTACAAAAAAAATGAATTAGTAATTATTTCTAGAAAATTTCAGACTGTATATTTTTGGACAGAACATATTTTCATGACCGAGCAACTGTTACTGAGATATATTGAAAAACCCTCTCGGGCGCCATGTTTCCAAGATGGTGGTGTTAGCTCAACACGGACAGCACAGCGTTATTCCAAGCATTTGATCTAATTTAACTGGACTAGATCTGATAATGGGAAAACAATGGTCTCTCATCAATTTCTGGCTGCACATACTATTAGTACTAGTAGACAAGATTACTTAAAAATTATAATCTACACCAGTATCACGAATGTAGCACGGTTTTCATTTTTTGGTTGATTACGGCAGCCATTTTTAAAGATGTCTACCATTTCGGGCCCTAAGAGACAAATTTCGTGGAACCAATTCTGAAATCAATCTATGGGTCCTAATGAAACCCTCTGCCAAGTGAAAACTTTTAACCATCAAATTATGTATTTTCCTATCTACCACGGCCAATACCATGCTTAATTTAAACTGAAAAGAAACACGAAGATGCTTGTCGGCAGGATTCGGGATTAGTTTATGCCAATCTTCGGGCAACGACGTTACTTTTCGTGAATCGTCGGATTTTTACGGAAACACCAAGCTGCTTCTCAGCAGGATTCGGGAATAGTTTATGTCCATCTTCAGGCAACGACGTTACTTTTCATGAATCGTCGGATTTTTACGGAAACACCAAGCTGCTTCTCAGCAGGATTCGGGAATAGTTTTATGTCCATCTTTGGTTAACGACGTTACATTTCGTTTAAGATTAATTGTTTAAGATTAACAGTAACACCGTCGGAAGCAAGCAACAGACGTACTGTGCTAAGCATGACAGCCTGGTTTAGTGGCCATAGAAGTCAAGTCAGATTAACTCCCTACCTTCGAGGATGTTAATCTCGAGTCGGCTGCTGATGGCTTCACGTGGTCTACAGAATTGGCCGAGATCCATGAGCCAAAACCAGAGGAATATGCTGATCTAGCATCCACCATGTTATGTCTGGACAATTCATGTATTTGTTGATTAAATGCCGGACTTAAAGTAAATGCACAGAAAGCTGAAAACTTGAATTAGCAACTCCAACAGAATAATTACGTATAGTAGCCATATCGTTCGCTTTGATCACCCCATTGGCGTCATTCCATGCTTCATGTAATTTCTATGGATTCCAAGAGGCTCACAAAATCAATGTACAGATTATTTCGAAGCAAAGTATTTGCAATATTGTAGTTCACAGATCGTTCGTCACATACCTCAGCATGTCTACATTTCATTCACTTCATTCAAAACATACGATTTATTTGTTTGCATGTTTGTACGTCTTCTCCTCCAGAAATAATCCCCTACGAAGGTGAGATATGAAAGATTAAGAGAGCAAAGCGAAACGCACATTGAAAAGTTTACTTTATGGGGAAATTGCTCGTTTTGCTCGCTCAATCTACGCACCTCTAAGGTTCAGAGACACGATTTTTTTACACCCTTTTAAAACCTGGTTAAAGGATCTGATTTTTCTATGCATCAAGTTGATAAAAAAACAAATGTTAAGATTTGTATGTGGCATGTTGCAAAATTCGTCGTCCTTTTAGGTTGTTTTTTTTTTGCGTGCCTCACAGATCATTTCGTTTTGCTCGAGGAGGTTTGCTATGATGTCACGAACAAACATCATGACTCATTAGGGTAAAAAAAAACTTTAACGTTATTTTTTATGGGTTTTTCGCATATTTGAGGCCTATAAAATCAAGCTAAAGTGATGAAAATAGGCCTAACCGAAGTACAATTTAATTGTCTATCATTTGGTCCTACTCCTATCTTTGTAGATGCCTTCGTTCCAGAGGAGTACATATACACGCACACACATCATACGTCGTTAATGGTGTAGATAATAGGTAATAAATCTGCAGCACAATTAGAAATGGCTGCCCACCCGTATTACGTTTTTTAAGCACATGTGGAAATACAGGAAGCAGGAGTCCAATGCGTGCCAGCAAATGAAGTTCGTTGAATGCTTGCTACGACATTTCCTGTTGGGAGGAATTTTCAATGAACATTTTTCACACTACCATATGTTACATGATGGTGTCGTACCAAGATTACGGATGAAGCAGAAACCCTGTAGTCTTTTCTGGTGATGCCACTGTTCCGAGGACGATACCTTTAATGCTGAAGAATTAACAAACATATTGAACCCTCTCCCTAATTCCCCCCCTCGGAAAAAAGGAAAAAAGTTGAACTTATTTCTAATGCATATTTAATATTAATACCATTGGGACTTTTAAATGAGACCTTTAAATCCTCATCGCCAATGTAATGTCTTTTAAAGGCATTACTTCACTGCCTACTGACTGGAATCACTAACATTAACCCTAGGTTGTGTGCCATTAGGGCTTATAAAGACGTCAACCCATACTCTGGGATTAGGTCTGTTGAATGGCACTGGACCACACTTGTACAACAAAGTACACGATGTAACATACCGAAGTCATGCCAGAAATCAGTGGTGAGATTAGATGAGCTGTTGAATCCTCTACACTGATGACTTACGAGTGGGACATCACCATTTTACTAACTAATCGAACTTTGGTCATCATGGCTGAGCAGCGATTGCGTGAAAATATTGATTCGGTTAGATGATTTGAAAGGAACCCATGTTATTAAAGGCCCCACCAATTATTAATGCTTTGGGTAGTGCAAGTAATTAACAATATCCTTCAGTAGCTATGGGGTTTATTCTGGGCAATACTGTGCATTATCGTAGCCTCCTGCAAAGAAAGGTGGTATCCCTGAATAAATCACGGATTTTCCCCTTCCCTCTCACAATCCAGTCTCCGTCAAAAAATTATATTGAGGGTAAAAAAAATTAGCACATTCTTCCCTATTTTTTTTACAAGGGCGAAACAGTATTTTTGTGTGGTGCTTTATCAAATTGTGACGAAGCACCTCCCTCGTTTTAATGCCGTTTCAATTTCAAATAAAACTAATTCGACTATTAAAGTTAATTTTTATTCAAAACATTAAGAATCAATCGAAGACAATACTTGGCACGGAATACAATCTAAGTTAGTATACAAATGTCAGAAAGCAAAGTGTTTTGACTCGTCCTCATTTGATTTTATGATAGCTGTTGAGTTGTTCATTCTGAAGTTTTAATCGTCTAAGATGAAATTAAACCAGAAATCGTAAAACCAAGCAATATTGTGAACGTAGCGAGCCCGAAGAGGTACATTGAACCCTTGTTTTATAAAACAGACATTTTTATTCAAAGCAATTTACCGTATTCAGTTGCAGAACACCCAAAATTAAACTACAATATCTAGAACTACACCCCAAAAAATTTAAAAAAATTCAAGTAATACATTTAAAAATTAGACTGTAGAAACTCTACAGGCAACTCTACGCGGCATAAACGTCAACGTTTTTGTCAAGACTCAACACATCTTTTGGGCCCCATACATTTACTACGTAGTCAGTAAGCAGGGTGTACATCTGTCTTACAAAGAAGGATGAACAACTTTCTTACGAAATCTTAAGTGCACCACGAAATTGGCTAAAGAGCATATTCGATCTTCGTCCAAGTTTTTCCGCAATTTGTCACAAAATCAGTGACTGTCACCATGGCTAACGTGGTTGAATTTGGTTTTCAGACTTGAGTGGATCTAACCAACAATTTGGCTAGAGCAGAGTTGGATGTAAGCAATGTAGGCCGACTGGAAAATATGGACCATCGTAGTGTACATCAATATTGCTTGAGATTAATCCTTCAAAAACTCAGTGGTGTAAGTTGGCACTGATGATGATGTGTACAGACTGTGTACTGTACCTGCACAATTTGTGCGGAGGCTGAATAATATGCACCGTCAGTCATAGAACCTTCAGAGTCAATAGTATTTTCTACGTTCTACTGCTGACTTCAATACATGTGAATGATGAAACATTTATATTGTTATTTTATTCATCAATGAACATCGTGCAAAAATACTATCATTAAACATACACAAATACTGTTGGAATGAAACACTAAGCACAAAAGCAAAGTTGCACACTAAAGACAGTCAACAGTTTGGTAAACCACTAACATGAACTTGTTCTATCATTCAGCTTGCGCGAATAGTTTTGATCTAATGACTTACGGTCACTACTCAGCCTCACAAAGCAATAGAGGACTTGTTAAACATAATACTAAATTGTGTTAGATCTGAGAGGAGTTTGGCTCTACCTCCACTCTGGAGCAAGTGACGAAAACGTGAAAATGAAAACATGGCAGAAGATTGTGACAACATACATAGGAACATAAAGCTGCTTTTTTGTTGTTGTTGTTGTCATGTTGTTATGGACGGCACTTTAGCAGATATTTTTTGTTATTCGTTTTCTTGGCCAAGTATCTGCGTCGGAACAGTTGACTTGGACAAATCAGCATCTTTCTGGGACACAGTAACTGAAACAATAAAAAGGATTTCAAATTACACGTTCGTATTTAACTGATTCAATTGTATATGGCGTAGTAGATATCGATCCATCCAGCTTTTTTTCTTAAGCTATATAACGACTCGAGGGAAAGACTCATTTGTTTCAAATACCACAACCTGTTTTCGTTCAGAACCTAAAAAAAATATTTTTCTCTAGTAGGGTTATGGGTGTAAAGAACCCTGCTAGACTGGGGTGATCCGTGGTATTTCTTTGTTAGCCTTATCGGAGCCATGCTGGCTAGTGCCGTATCTCAGTTGCCATTGTTTTCTGGAGGCATTGGTCGGGTGGATTACGCAAGTGGAGAAGCATGTCAGAAATGGTGAGGGTTGGAGGTGAGAGACAACTGAGCTAAAATAAATAAAAAAACGCAATACTTCTTCGAGAGAATTCCTTGACATGAAATCAATGAATTTACTCGAACAAGTATTGTGTTTTCTGATTATTTTGGCTCAGATTATTGACATGAGGTCAACTTCAACAGAGCACAACGAACAGGGACCGAACTAAGTTATTTACGTATTTTGCTGAAAACCTGAAAAACTGAAAATCTTTTTTCTGATGCTCCGTTATTAACCTTAAGAACACGTTGCTGATACCTGTTTCAAAATCAAGAGTAATACGATGGTGAATTGCAAAACTTGACTTTCAGCCCGAATCTGGCCAACAATATGCTCAAATGACTTTTCATATCACTCGAGTAAGAAATTTCACACTCGCAGAAGCAAACTTTAATGACTGCATTCAATCGTACTCGTAATATTGGTCTGTTATGTCATATACGTGTAGGCCTGTTCAATGAAGTCAATACGGCAGTTCATTTTCATCATCAAAGTTTCGTGAACCAGAGACCATAATTACTATTTTGTGAACAAAGTTAACACCAGCATTGACTGTTGAACAAATTATTTTATAAGCAGCAGCACTTCGCTCATCACGAACAATTCGAGTTATTTAGCAGATCTTACGAGTTTACTTCTAATTAGCACCCCCAATTTCAGAAATGCTTCATTTACGAGCTTCGAGAAAGCGACGTTGTTACAGTGTACTAGTCGTAAGTAGATAGTGTTACATATGATGCTTACCAAAATGGGATGTGGGTACAAAGTGATTGCACTGGCCTGTCGATTAAAGATTTTGTGTTATATGTGTATATTTTTAGGAGTACACATACATGTAAATGGGATGAGAATAAAGGCTTTTTCCTTTAAGTGCATCAATCTATCATAAACAATAGTTCTATGAAGTGCTAACAAGAAGCACCTGAGTGAGATAAAAAAAAGCCTTCAAGTGCACAAGTCAAACAGAATTCATCAGAAATTACCTAACATTGAAACATAGCAAAAAACTGCCGTGTCATCCAGCATCAATAGTGGTTTAAAAGAATTATATGTACAATTTACACATATATATACCTTTTGATGAGCATGTTATACTGAATATTCCTAACCATTTTGTGTTCAGTTCTGATGAACGATTTAGAAGAAATAATTTTTCGGATGCCATTTGAGTGTCCCGTGCATTTGAAATATTTAGCAACAGGTAAAAAGATCATTTCACTGAATGTTCCTACTAAATTTCATTCAAAACACTTCACACGTCTGTCTATAAGTACCGTAAACCACTTTTTGGACAACTTTGTGGACCGCCATCGTGAATTTTTACAAAACTTTAATGCGCCTTTTTTTTAAATGAATATTTTATTCTACATATTCTAAATCAGTTTGTGTGCAATCTGATGAACGATTTAGAAGATATAAGCTAACAAAATTCCTTTTTTTACGACTTTTTAGTCCATCATTTTGTATTTTGCAGAAAATATTCTTACCAGACTTCTGTAATCTGTTCATGCATAATTGTGCAACACACAGACACACACAGAACACATACAAGACACACAAAGAACAAACACACAGACACACAAACGGAGCAAAATACCAAAGTGTAGAGTAAAAATGGGGTCTCATTCGATTTGCTCAATCTGTCAAAAGTACAAATGTTAGATTTGTTTATTTATAAATTATTATTTATAATTGATAAGTGCAAATAGTGTTTCGGCTCTAGAACTGTAAAAAAAGGATATAGGCTCATATTTGTAAGTTTAAATCGGTTTTTCGTTAGGACTGTTAAGAAAGCATATGATATAGGCTTAAATTAGAAGTTCAAATGTGTTTTTTGGTTGTTTCAAGACTATTAAAAAAAGATAAAGTTCAAAATGTACAAGTAAAAATGGTTTTTTGCTTTAGGTCCGTTAAAAAAAGGATAAAGTTTGAAATTTACAAGTGGAAATGGGCGTTTGCTTTAGCACTGTTGAAAAAGGATATATGCTTAAATTTACTAATTCATAAGTTTTTGCTTTTTTTTGGTTTTGTTTGAAACCTTAAATAAGGATAAAGTTTAAAATTTCGAAGTGCAAATGTTTTTTTTTTACCTTAGGAACGTTAAAAATAGGGAAAAGTTGGAAATTTACTAGTGCAAATGGGTTTTTTGTTTTCGGCCTGTTAAAAAAAAGGATAAATATATCAACGCAAAAATGGGGTTGTTTTATAATTGTTAAAGAATAAATTTTGAAATTTACAAGTACAAATTGGGTTTTTTGGTTTACGCCTTTTTGTAATGGTTAAATTTTGAAATGTAAAATTGCACATAGTTAGGGAATTAGTCTTTTGATTTGTTGACTTTAAAACATCATGAAATCAGTGTTGGCGTATCACTGGTGACTATAGGATATTCCACATACAGAATTCTGCAGGTTTTATAATGAGCTGAGGCTTGAGGAGTTTAACAGCAACATTATATTCAAGAGTTCGTAATAACTGCAAACAACAACAAATATTAGTGGGCTTTTCAGCCTTACCTGCTACCTTTACAACCACGTTATGTGCATGCGTGCCGAAATGCTCCTTAATGTGGTGACGTAACGCACTAATAATATTTATGCCTCTACATTTAGAGCATCGGACACACTGTAGTCGGGCACCATCACAGTTTGCACGTGCAAAGGTCTGCCTCCTGCTGATATTCTCCACACGCTTCGTCAATGGAAATTTTTTTTTCTTACCTGTTTGATTTCTTCAAGTTAAACTGTCACCAGGCAAGGCTACAATACGCAACACAATGTTGATTTCGAAATTTGTAACAATTCGGAATGGTTATCTAATTCCACTTTTTTTTTACGTAGCAGGCTTGACTTTTCATTGATTTTAAAGCAATTTAGGACGTTAGTTCCGTATTTTAAAATTCATGAAATGTGAGGTAAATTTTTTTTTATTATCTAAATACACCTATGGTAACTCCACTGTCTACATTAACACATCTCTTCTTGTAACGTTATGTAAACCCTGTACTATTTCTTTTAGGGGCTGTAATCCTTTTCGAGTGTTTCAGAATAAGCTACACGAATTGTAATCGTCCCCTCCAAACTCACAATTCTCTTGAGTTGGGTCTCAGTCATAACACGTAGTCTGTTTTAGCTGCTACTTAAATTTGTATCAAGGAAAAGGAAAAAAAATATATCAAGTAAAACGTACAATTTTTACATTTGCGGAAAGATTCGGGGAATTGGGATTGCTAACATGCCCTAAAATTATTCACTAGTTTGAAGTTTACCGAGAAATTAGGTGAAATTCCTCATGCTTGACTTCCTAGCTTGTGTCTTCACATGTGCAAAAATTAGCGCTTTAAATACCTAGGTGAACTACTGTACGGGTACCCTAAAATGTCGAGAGTATTGTCCAACCTGCAACCCTCCTCCCCCCTAACTCTGAAAGTTTCGCTGCTGTTGTGTACTGACAATTTTAATGTATTACCTCTGAGTTTGCAGCGTTGACCAGTGCTGTCTGGCTTATATTTTCCTTTGCAGTGACATTTGTAGTCGGTTTTTCCATAACCAGTTATTTCACATGAATTGGTACTTTTAGCCGATTTGGATTTGCACTCCTCCTTCTGTTCCTTGCTGCAATCTACAAGAAAAACAAATGTAAGGTTGCAAATTCTGTCAGTTCCTCAAAAAAGAAAAACATCAATAAAAAAACCAAGTGGTTTGAGCAAAGAGGGATCAGTTATGCTGTCATCCAGTTTGACCAGATAATAAACAGAAAACCTTATAAATGCTATAAAGGGAATTCCAATGCCTGCATTCCATGCATTAAACTCCTTGTGAACACCTCAAATATTGTTAGCAAATATTTACTCTGTATACGTTCGTTACCGAAGCAACAACAAAAAACGGTCCATACCTGAAGGACATGTCACACTTAAAATATCTGTTGCGAACCCGGAATGGCAGGCAACACCCACACTCTGGCCCACAGAAAAATCGCATGCAGTTTTGGGTACTGAAAAGCCATTTCTTATGGGATGTAGCCTGGTCCTATAATTTTCTCTCATTGACGATGGTGTTTGAGCATACAAGTTGATTTATTCCTGTGATGTTTGGTGCCTATCAGGAATGGAATAATCGTGATTTAACTTAAGTCATTCGTTTCCATTCAATCCCTAGTCTGCACCCCTGACTCAAACGTGCAGGAGAAAATCACATGCTACAGTTGGTTCTCATAAATAATTTTTGGTGGGTCGTTTTTGATGCGAATTTTGTTGGTGTTTATTCCCTACAAGTTTATAATGTTTTGCTAAGACGTGTGAGGCATATTTTCAAAGTAAGGAGTTTAATGACTTTGAAACCCATTACCATTTCATTTCCAATCAATCTCTCTCTCTCTTCTACACCTCAATTCAGGGTGCAGCAGAGAGGGATTGATTGGAAAAGAAATGAATGACCTTGGTAAAATTATCAAAGTATCAAAAAAGAATCACACGTTATTTTGGGCAATCTAAATTAACCTTTCTTGGGATAAGTTCTGTAATTTTGGTTTAATTTTCATTTGTATCTGTTCCGTAAATTTTTATAATTCACTGCCGTGGTGTGTGATTGTGTAAAAAAAGTTAGGAAGTTAACCTTGATACCATTTAGCAAGATCACACGTATCTATTAGTGTAGAGTGCAAAAACCTTTTTTTTTTAATTCCTCATTAGCAGGACGTGCTTGGGGCATCACTATCACAGACACAATATTTCATCACACTGGGGTCAGGTCTTGGGTTGCCCCAATGGTTTGGAAAACTAAAACCCATTGAAAGCTCTATTGTCAACTAATAACGGCACGCTACTAATATCAACTGTAGTGGTACTGGACATGACACGTTAGAAGACTTGCCGACTATACAAAATTACTGAAAACAAACGTTTAAATTATTGATAATTCCATGTATAACATCGAAGGGCAATGGGCGGAATGGCAAATAAAGCAAAAGTGATGATTTCACTGTTTTAAAATCTAATTTTGAAGATTTTCTCATTCAATTATCTCAGAAACTACGTTAGCATGCCATAATTACAAAGAATTTTACTTTTCTTAAAAACTCCGGGAATAATTTAGCATCAAAATTTGGCCAAAATGTCCTTTTTTAAGCAATTTTGGCCCATAACTCCTACCTACACTATTGCACAGAATAAAATTTTTTGGGGCAGTAAGGCTACCTTCCTCAGTCTCTAAGTGTTTCAAATGAGATAATGCCAAAATTAAATTAAAAACCAATCAAATCATCATTTTTGATTTTTTTTGCTGTTCCCACCCATTGCCATACAATGTTAAACTTGAAAGCCCTTGAGGCACCTCAAGACGTGACCCCAGAATGATGAAATTTTTGTGTGTCATAGTGATGCCTAAGAGCAACTTTTACACTCCCTGCCAATGAGGAATCCCCAAAAAAAGGTTTCTACACTCCACCCTAGTATCCATCCCGATCATCTCCATGCTTCTAAAACAAATCGTCCTGGAATACTTGAACCATGAAGATAGATAACAACTTAAACCGATTGCCCTGTACACTCCTAATTTATTCACACCCAAACGGGAAAAAAAATCAGTAAGAAATGATTCACTAGAAGCAAACCAAAGCGGACAATTCTTATTACCAACAGGCATTGTGAGAGAAAGAAACAGAAAAGACTGTTCCAGGAACGGATTGCTTATGACCATCCATTCAGGGCGCAGAAGAGAGGGATTGATTGGAAAAGAAATGAATGACCTTGGTAAAATTATCAAAGCATCAAAAAAGAATCACACATTATTTTGGGTTCTCAAAATTCACTTATCTTGGGATAATTTCTATAATTTTGGTTTAATTTTCACTTGTATCTGTTCTGTAAAAGTTTGTAATTCACTGCCGTGGTGTGTGATTGTATTAAAAAAAAGTTAGGAAGCCACTTGTAAAACACAAATATTGTGTTTTAAATCCAAATTTTAATGTTTTTTTGGACAACTTTTATTCCAACTAACCACAAATACAAAACTGGAAGAAAAAATAACTCCAAAAAAAATACGAATGGAAAAAAAATCCAGTGGAACTTAATCCCGGGGAGATTTATTTCCAGTGGTATCTACAAATCTCCAGTAGAATCTCCACGTCGTGTTGCTGCAGTAACTACACGACGTGGACTCGTACTGAAATTATTACCACAGAAACTGTTCAATCTCTTTTCTCGGTGTATTTTGTAAACTACTTTTTAAAATCTAATTTAAAGCTAAGGCCGCCTTTAAAGCAATCTGTTGCGCAGTGTTTTCATTGTTCAGTATTTTCCCCTGAAGCAAGAATTTGTAGAACAAATCCTTTCAGAAGATCAGATGAAGTGGTGATGCAGACAACGTACTGATGCAACAGAAAGTTACGAGAAACGATGGAGATTATTGATTGAAAAGAGAAAAACAACTTGTAAAACTAAAACCCATTTAAAGTTCTACCCCAACTAGTAACTACACGCAACTAATATCAACTGCAGTGGTACTGAAGATGACACGTTAGAAGACGTGCTGACGATACAAAATTACTGAAAACAAACATTTACAGTATTGATAATTTCAGATGTTTAGGGATGGTTCCCAAGGATATTTTTTTCTGGGTAGGTTTATCTTGGAGATAGTGCTTGGGTTATATTTGTGTGGGTCCTTTTCTTTCGACTCCTTTTTTTCAGTACTGAATACAACTTAAAACAAATTGGTTGCCTCAGTTACACCATTAAACAAAGTCAAAAAGAGCACACAAATAAACACTCTAACACGATGTTTCAGTCTAAACTCAAGACCATTATCAAGGGGAAATAAAAAGACAAAACCATGCTGTGATGGTATTGAGTTGAGACTGAAACATCATTTTACAATGTTTAATTATGTGCACAATGTTTTTTTAATGTTATGATATTCGAGTGCGTTTTATGATTTGCGCTTCAGCTAAAAGGAACCGATTGGGAAAAAAATGATAAATCCTAAACCATAGCGGCTATGCAAAAGTCAAAATAGCCATCTTGTAGGTAAAATTAATTTTTTCATGCTGCCAAAGGAGAACATGCACGCTCCATAATGCCTACTATCAGCAAAATACAGAAATATCCCAATTGGCAAACTCGCGAAACGTAACCTAGCAATGGGTAAAAGTTATCATTTTGCTGAAACAAAAAGTTTTGTCGTGACACAACGAATATAGAGAAAATAATTCAGTGTAACCGGGGGCTTCATCTTCAACTGCTAGATGGAACTTTGTTGCACAATTTGAACGCACCAGCACTGTTCACGATAAAGCAAGGAAGCCTAGTCGGCCAGCACACTTTGAAAACAATGTTAAGCGAGTGATCACAGCAATCTAGAAGTGCAGTGTCACAGCGATCTAGTAGTTCAGTGTCTGGTAGTGCCATACGTAGGGTTTCAAGTGAATTTCGCATTATTGTTCTCACTTTTTCGTGTCATTACTGACAATTTGCAACTTTTCCTGCACAAAACACAAATAATGCAAGTGTTAAGCAACGTGACACAATACAACGGTTTCACTTTTCAAAATGGCGTGCTACTTTCTTTGAAGAACATCCTGTGGTATTTAACCATTTGTGTATATTAGCACTTCACTAACTTGATGATGGAGTCCAGGTTACATTGAATTATTTCTAAATGTTTTGTTGTGTCACGACGACACACTTTTGTTTCAGCAAAGATGGTGACAACCTATAGAGCAGCGTCAAGTGACGTCATATTGCTACAAGAGAAATACCTGCAAGGGGCACTAGATTGAAATGGTGGGTTAAACAACGGCACTTCTAGTCAAGCCAGTGCTTTGAGAGTAGATTTCGTAGGCTTAAAAACCGTTGTTTTTTCCAATCCCTTATGCTGCTTAGGTTGTAATTGGAAAATAAAGATTCCACTTGCTTAAAAATGTCAGCAACTGCCAACAAATCGACAAGAATCGCGCGTTTTACGCCTAAGAAATCCAGTCTAGTAGCATTGGCTTCAGTAAGGCGCTCTACTTTTCCCCAACCAGTGCACCTTGCAGCTAACCCAGTAACTGGTTCCACCATAGAGTTATATATAATAATACTACGTCGTGTCACTGCCCTATGTACTTCTTGATTGTGATTCTCGAGGATACATTTTTAGGGTTTCTGTATTTTACTTCTAGGAGGCAGTATAGTGCATCATGTGCACCTTTCACAGCACGTTAAAAAATTTTCAATGATTGTCTACAAGTTATATTGATTTTTGCCTAGCTGCAACAGTTTAGGAGTTGCGATTTTTTAAATCGGTTCTTTTGGCATGAACACCCAGGGTAAAGTGAGTATCATCCCCATCGACTAGCTATTTTCGGAAGTTTCCTAATATTGAAATTTGGTTTTAAGATTGGCCCCTGCCATTATTAGTGCATATATTCGAATTTGGGCTGACACCAACTTTACATTGATTAGGGTTGCAAAACCTTTCACGTGTGGGTTTCAAAGAACACTATCTGTCAAGTTGACGATTTGAAGTTTTAGCCTGGTGTAGCTGCCAAACGTACCACAAGAACCAAACTACAGATTTTTGGAAGGTGCACTTCTTCCAGCTATGGAAACTCAATTTAGGACCATCTTCTTATGACATTTGTCACCTTTTTGACACTTGACTTTTGAACTGTAATTCAGGCAAAAGAAATTGAAAACAAAAATTAAAAATGCTCCAACTTACCTTTAAGTTGGCATTTATTTGTAGTATTTTGAAGATAAAGACCTCCACATTTACATTCAAATTCGTCTTCTCCTTTAACAATACACTGGTTGGTCTTGTTGGTGTCACCAGACTCATCCACTTTGCACGCAGAATTTTCTGCGTTTGTGCAAACTGGAAGAATAAAAAAACAGGATTCAAGTAATTTAGTACTTGCGTTAATTTCCAAATAATTTCCATGAATCAATCTGACTAATGATCTCGTTATTCATAATGTCTGATTAATTTTTATCCGGCGAGTTGAATTCAACCTGGTTATTTTCTCAATGTTAGTAATTTACGAATTTAAATGTGTAAACAGGGCATAGACTGCTGGTAGAATATTTGAAATTAATCAGATAATGTGCTAAAAATTATCATGGATACAGAAAGAAAGGCACCAGCATCGGATGAAGGAACTTATCGTGGATGCAGATAGACAGGCATCAACATCGGATGTGAAGGAAGTTATTGTGGATACAGAAAGAGACACACCACCATCGGATGTGGAGGAAGTTATTGTGGATACAGAAAGACAGGCACTAGCATCGGATGAGAAGGAGTTTATTGTGGATACAGATAGACAGGCACCAGCATCGGATGAAAAGGAAGTTATTGTGGATACAGATAGACAGGTACTAGCATCGGATGAGAAGGAATTGTGGATACAGATAGACAGGCACCAGCATCGGATGAAAAGGAAGTTATTATGGATACAGATAGACAGGCACTAGCATCGGATGAGAAGGAGTTTATTGTGGATACAGATAGACAGGCACTAGCATCGGATGAGAAGGAATTGTGGATACAGATAGACAGGCACCAGCATCGGATGAAAAGGAAGTTATTGTGGATACAGATAGACAAGCACCAGCATCGGTAAAGAAGGAAGTTATTGTGGATACAGATAGACAGGCACTAGCATCGGATGAGAAGGAAGTTATTGTGGATACAGACAGACAGGCATTAGCATCAGATGAGAAGGAAGTTATTGTGGATACAGATAGACAAGCACCAGTATTGGGTGAGAAGGAATGTTTCATGGATACAGACAGAAAGGCACCAGCATCTGATGAAAGAAGTTATTGTGGATAATACAGAAAGACAGGCACCAGCATAAGATGAGAATGAAGTTATTGTGAATATTGATAGACAGGCACCAGCATAAGATGAGAATGAAGTTATTGTGAATATTGATAGACAGGCACCAGCGTCGGATGAGAAGGAAATTCTTGATAGACAGATAGACTGGCACCAGCATTGGATGAGAAGGAAGTAATAGTGAATACAGATAGACAGTCACCATCATCGGATGAGAAGGATGATATTGTGGATACAGACGGACAGGCACCAGCATCGGATGAGAAGGAAGTTATTGCGGCTACATGCAGTATGTCTCAGAAGTTCTGAACCAGGTAGGCCTATATAGTGTAGGTCTATAGGGTGTAGGGCTGTAGGCCTATACGATGTACACCTATACCATATTAGCCCTAAGCTGTACAAATTAGCAAACTTTGAGAAAAATATGCACCTAATGGGAGTAGCAAATGTCTTCAATAGATGTTCACTCGCAGTAAACCCAGGACTAGAACCCAGGACTTCCTCTCGGTGTAGTATAGGCCTATACCATAGGCATATACACTGTATATGCCTATATATACCATATAAGCCTACCTGGTTCCGAATTTCCGAGACATACTGTATCGACAGGCAACATCATCGGATGAGAAAGATGTTATTGTGAATACAGATTGACAGGCACCAGCATCAGATGAGAAGGATATTATTGTGAATACTGATAGACAGGCACCAGCATCAGATGAAAAGGATGTTATTGTGAATACAGATAGACAGGCACCAGCATCAGATGAGAAGGATG
>JAHWFP010135217.1:389-10616 GCA_023313725.1 Lithobius niger | reverse complement strand
TTCTCAATTTTACATTTTATTATTTCAATTAAAAATCATCAATTTTTATCCGTGTTCATTTTAACAAGTGAAAATTCAATCATATATCCCCCTTTTTTACGGCTCACTTGACGTTTTTGTTTGTAATCCGTGTACCTTTTTTATGGCTATGGCGTCTTGCAACAAAGGTTTATGCATGCAGTCGATTGTTGCTCGCCACTTTGAAACAATTCGACTCATCTCTGAAAGCCTGCATCTGCGAAATAAATACGCAATTCTATCGTTTTTAGCTGCCAATTTCGAGGCCAGCCTCGAAATTCACAACGCAGCTTAGTTCGGTTAAAAAAATATATACGTTTAGCTGAAACACTGATTCTTTCACGAATAATTTATTAGAGGCCATGGCCCGTAGCCGCACGCCCCTCATAACTACAACTAAATGCAACACCATAATAACAACATCAGGACCAACCCACTGAGACCAACGCAAAACTTCCTAATGCCCGCACATACTCCTAATTCACAAGTTGGATGATCACTGCAAAACTGGATACTGCAGCAGATACTGGTATCAGATCAGTTTGGATACTGCAAAACGTGTAGAACTCAACACTGGGCCAGCCCACTTTCTCTCTCCCATTTAGGGAAAGTTCCAGTGGGCTACAGTGCACTTATCACCACATGCTGAACAATCATGGGAGATGGATATCCTGCTCACATTCTCTCTCCCATTTACCGTTCAACAATCAACTTTTTAGCAAAGACATAACACGTGGACGAAGAATGAATCAGGAGTTTGCTGAGTGGCATTGTTCCCTAAATACAATGGTTAAAACAATGTAAAACAATCAAAATTATCGTTTAGGGTCCCGTAACTCCGGAATGGATGGACCAATTGAAAAAGTGGTCCCTGTAAGGTTGAAACCCAGGGAAATTTCTGGCTCAGATCATGTTTCAGATTTTAGGTAGGTGCAGTAGTTTTTTCTTAAACCGTGTCAGCCAAGAACAAGAACAAGAACAAGAACAAGAACCAGAACAAGAACAACAACAAGTGAACAGTTTTCAAATTTACGTGTGGCTCCCAACGTTTACTCTTGCACGGAATTGAATAAAAGTTAGTGTAAAGTTTGGAAAAGTTGCTATCTACTATCTGGCCAAGTTTGGTCGAAATATATTGAATAGAAACGGAGAAATTAATACTTTTAGTTTTGCTGGAGAGATGACTTCAATCATATATATACACGGCTATCGTGTATATTTATATATATACCTATCGCCGTGTATGATATCATACCCAAGTGAAAAAAAAACTTCTTAATCTTGGGAAATTGTCTCCTGTCTTCAGAAAAAGAATGGCAAACAAAATCATTTCTGTTAAAAAAATATTTCACTGCTTTATTAAAATAAATTTCACTACCTAAAAAAACGTCTGCCCTAAAGAAAACATGCTGCCAAATACATGCTTGCGTTAAAATCTGTTACCAATCCTTGACCTACAAAACAGACAGCTAAAATAAAATCTTCACCACAAAGTGAAAATTCTCTCCCTCCCTAACCTTAAAACTATCACTTCTTAACCAGGGAAAATAAATCTGATACTCCTGCCGCTGCAGAAGGGCCCTGGCCTCATCCAAGGGAGTTGCCGAAACATCAAGAAACTACACAGACCTACGACGAACAGATTGTGATTCATGCGTGTGCACATGGCAAGTCAAGTGGACAACATTTTCTTATGTACATGTATCGGAAACTACCAATTAAACCATAACACGCTGGTTTCACTTGAAAAAAAGCATGGGTTTGAGTAGGAAGATACTGATACGACTACACATTATATTTTATTTCTGATAAAATATTTGTTTTGTGCCCCAAAAAATCTCCCTGGACAGCTTAACAAAAGGAGGTAAGGCATAAAATATAGTCATATTTGCAATTTTTCGAGCATCCGTTTATTTGTGAACGAATTAAATAGATGCTAAAGCATGCAAAACCCAGCACTCAACGGACCTCAAAATGGCCCTTCAGAGATAACCATTTATTAGTTAATACCCAAAAAAAATGATGTATACACTAATACGTTAACTGAAGAGGTAAATACCTCTACGAATGGATTCGACACCAAATCAAAATTAATTCCATTATTTCATCGAGTGCAAAGTGAAACATCTCCCAATGAGAGTAGTTCAGAAGCAGGACCAGTGTCCCAGCCATGCTGTGTAAATTAGGCCTTTTTCTGCGAAAATAAGTTTATTCGCGACTTCGTTGTAGTTGAGAGCACGTCGGGACCTGCTTCGTTTCACACTCTGTGGAGTGAAATAACTAATAACAACTTTAACTCGGTGTTGAATCCATTTTTAGATGTAGTTACCTTTTTAAGTAAACTTTTTAGTGCACACAGTAATATTTTGAGTCATTAAGCAAAAAAAAGTACTTCCGAAGAGTCGTTCCGAGGTCCGTTCAATCGGCATTTGTGCGATTTAGTGTCTATTTAATTGGCTCAGAAATAAACGGAAAGTTAAAAAATCTAAATTTAGTTGAATCATATTCATTAACCTATTGTTATGCCAACAAGTTTTTGAGCAGGAAAGAAATACTTTAAGAAAAGTAAAATTTAATGTGTATTTTTGTCAGTGTACTGTGTCCTATATAATTTATTGACTTTCCTACAAGGGGCATGCGTACTCTTGATCTAATCTTCACCCATGAAGATAGAGTAATCTATGACGTTTGCCCCCGGGATAATCTTGGAACTAGTGATCATTGCATGATCGAATTCTTCATTAATTGCGATTACTCCAACAAAGCGAATACCGTGATCCCTAAGGGAAAGATTGACTTTCCTAAACTTAGGAGTTTGTTGAGGAACATTTGTTGGATCGAGGTGCTTACGTCCTTGAGACAGGACATTAACCTCATTTGGAACGGCTTTTTAGATTTGATTAAAATTTCAGTGGATTTGTCGCGTCAAAGTATCCCCCTCCAAAAAACTAAAGTAAACCGGCTCCCAGCGGCCATCCTCAACCTTGGGCGCAGGAAGCTTAGACTTTGGCATAAGTTCAGAAGTCAACCAAATGAAACTAATAAAAGCATGTGTAACACATGCCAAACTACATATGCACGCAAAGTCGACCTATGGCACACTGCATGTGAAAAGGTAGTACTGCACGAGGGAAATCTGTCGGCACCTTTTAGGTTCTACAAAAAAAAAAAACGAAAGGTGAACGTAGACTTCCACCATTCCAGGTGGGAAACAAATTCATTCTTCGTTAAAGAGAGTGAAAAAGCAAATCTTCTGAACGATATTTTTGTGGCAAATGGGGTTACCGATAATGGAGCCACGCCAACTATTACGGTTCACCCTTTTAGTATTAATGAGGGAACACCTCTGCTGCAGCATGCTTACTTTGACCGTAGCAGGGTACTTCAAACCATCAATCATCTGCGGCCCAGTCACGCAGTTGGCCCGGAAGGCTTTTCTGCCGTTTTCTACAAGGAAATTAGACCTGAGATTTGCAATGCCCTTGTTTACATTTTCAATAAATCGTTTAACCAGGGATGTATCCCAAGTTGCTGGAGCCAGGCAAATGTCATGTCGCAAATCTTGCGTGAGGCATGGGAAAAACCGCGTCATTTAAGTTTTGGTTGCGACGTTTAATTTAGATGTTAATGATAATTATAGTGATATCCTACTGCTTAATAATAAGTTTGCCTTTGTAAATGCTAAAAATGAGAAATAATTCCTTACCTTAATTCGAAGTTCTGCAGCAGGCTTAGGGCGGCGACTTAAACTGTTGCTAAGTAACGTAGCATGGACCTTTATTAATACGTCTGCAATTTATCTCAGGTGAACTTGTTATTGGGGTTTTAGGTTTGTCAGTGGGATTTTGTCATGTAGTTTGGTAATAAGTTTAGCTGTGTAAGAGGTCGCTGGATTAGAAGTTGCTCGTGATTCACGTGGATGTGAAAGTTGTGTATTGTTAGAATTGTACTGCTAAATTTCTGCTAAAATAAAATCACTTCGTCGGCTGGCAGCGATCCAGCAGCATCTCATCAAATGGCCTGCCTTCTTCCTTTCAGGGGGGTGACTTAACAGGAGGGTTAAGCCTCACTTAACCCTTTTTTCTGCCTTTTGAGTTAGGGTTACTTTTAAGCCTTCTCTCTTGTTTTGAAGTTTATCTTGTTTGCTACTAATCTCTTGTTTTCAGAAGCCATGTAAATCTCTTACCCTCACGAACCTAAGTCCACCCTAGATGTAAGTAGTGTAAGGGCCGAGGATAACGTAGCCTTGCCTTATTAGCTAGCAAGATAATCGCTACACCTCGCAGGGCAACCTATGTAGAAGGCTGCCTAGCTTGTAAGCCCCACCCAACCCCCAACCTAAATTAGCTCTTCTTCAGTCTAATACTTTTGCTCTCCCACTTTGCCGATTTCTGGACATGGTGCCGAAACCCGGGAACAACCAAGGAAGACGCACGTAAGTTCCTTGTCGGCAGGTGGGTGAGGGTTGTGGTTCGTTAGGATTCCTTTCGCCTTACCCCCTTAGAGGTAGAGTCGCTTGTGCGGCATCCGATTTGCCTTTCCCATTAGGGGAAGGGCGAATCTCGAATGTGATTTCTTTCGTTTAGTTGGAGGCTTCTTTGTTTTGGTTGAAGGTTTGACTAATGTTCCTTGCGTAATTTAAGGATGGATTTAGCCCAGTTAAAAAATAGTCGTGCGGCTCGACGCCCTATTTTATCTAAGTTGTTTGACGAATTAACTCGGGCGATAGCTGATGCTGACAGATTGTTAGTCGAAACGTTGCTTGAAAAGATTCAGGTGAAGGAGGCAGCGCTATTGTTAATAAATGAACAATTGGAAGTTGCTAGTCCGGCCGGTGAAGTAGCTGCTGAAGTGACAAACAATGATGTTTTCAATGATATCATTATTGATGCTAAAATCCGAGCAAACAGATTCTTGAAGAGTAACCCTGCGGTGCAACCCGCTGCTGCATTGACCGGTGCTGCCAGGACAACCAAGTTTGCCAAATTGCCCAAGCTGCAGATTGCCAAGTTCGATGGAACAGTTTCGGATTGGGAAAGATTTTCCGACCAATTTTCTGCAGGAATTGACCAAAACACCGACTTGGCTAAAATTGACAAGTTTAATTATTTGAGGGGCCTGCTAAAGGAGTCTGCAAGTTTGACTATTGCCGGTTTATCACTGACAGAGGCTAATTATGATACTGCTTGGAAGCTGCTTCAAGAAAAGTATGGTGACCCACAATTATTAATTGCTGAACACATACGTCAATTGTGGGATTTGAAGAAAGTCACTCGAATGGACAATGCAGTGGAGCTACGAAGATTAGTGGAAGATTTTCAGAAGCATATCAGGTCTTTGGAAGTACTTGGTCAAGATGTGTCTAGCATGGGAGCGTTACTGTGCCCGATTTTGCTGAAGTGTTTGCCAAACCCTGTTATTCGTGAATGGCATCGCAAGAACAATGGAGCTGCTGTTTACGATTTGTCACTAATGGTTGAATTTGTTAAGGACGAACTGAAGGGTATAGAACTTACCTATGGTGCCTCACAATTCAAGGAAGGAGCTTCTGCAGTCGATAGTGGTCGCAAGAAGGAAATTTCAAGAGCTTCAGCTTCAGCTTTGCTTACCACGGATGAGGCCTCTACTAATATGCCTAGTCGTAGAACTTATTGCGTATTTTGCAATGAATCTAATTCGCATACATCCTCGTCTTGCCCTAAGTATGTGACCATAGAAGAACGTCGTGCGTCCCTAATGGCCTCTCGTAGGTGCTTCCGTTGTTTAAAGAATTCCAATCATTTTGCCAGTTCCTGCGATCAGCGAATCATTTGTCGAGTCTGCAATTCTCGCAGGCATCATACCCTTTTATGCCAGAAGCGCACTTCTCCTTCAGCTGCCCTTCCTGCAATACACAGTCGAGTTCCCCTTGAACCAGTCTCTGGAGGTGTCAAGGAAAAGGTGGTGCCAAGTGGTAAAGGAAGTAAATCCGATACGTCGCAGTCTGCATTAATTGCTTCCACATCCTTGTCAAAAAGTAGTGGATCTAAGATGGTTTCAATTTTGCAAACGATACGAGTTTGGATCCAGCATTCTGGAGGAACTAAAGAGATAGTAATTTTAGTGGACAATGGATCTGAAAGATCATTTATCTCTTCTCGACTGGTGGAGCAACTGAACTTAACTATTGAAGGGGAAGAAGACACTCTCATTCGTTCCTTTGGAGGCATGAAAAAACAGCAAAGAAGCAAAGTGATTTCCTTTTGTCTAATTGGCGGCAATGGAGTGCAGTTAAAGTTGTCAGCTTTAGAAGTACCGGAAATTTGTCACGGTGTCAAGATTTGGGAAACCAGTTTGGTGGAGAGGTTTCTACGGGATAACCGCACATACAGTTGGAATCAGAAGATGGGACCTGGGGAAATTGCAACGGTTGACGTTCTGATTGGTGCTGATCAATATTGGCGAGTAATGACTGGCCAAATGAAGAAATTGAGTTCAGCACTCATGTCTACTCAAAGCGTTTTTGGCTGGATGTTGCAAGGTAGCACTCCGATGTATGGTCCTTTGTCACCACACTCCTTGTCAATGTGTGTAGCTACTTCAAGGGAAGAGGATCCGTCTTTGCAAAATAATTTAGCACGAATGTGGGAGCTTGACAGTAGTGGCATCATGGCCAAGGAAGACAGATCACCACAGACGTTAGAACAGGTGGAAGTTCTCAAGTTTTTTCAGGAAACGAGCACATTGCAAGAGGACCGTTATCAAGTTCGTATTCCTTGGAATCAACACAAGTTGGAACTGTCTGAGAATTTTGATGTCGCATTAGAAAGATTGCGTAAGCTACTTTGGAAGCTTAAAACGGACCCTGTGTTTTTTGAACGTTATAAAGTGGCACTGTTAGAATACGTCCAGAATGGTCATGCAGAAGAAGTAAGTTTGGAAGATCATAATGCCACAGTTTATTACATGCCTCATCATGCCATTGTTAAAGAAGATAGAGCTACTACGAAGATTCGCATAGTTTTTGATGCTTCTTCCAGCCCTGAGGGTGGTTTCTCATTGAATAGTTGTCAACATGCAGGTCCAAGTCTCAACCCATCTATCTTTGAATTGCTGCTTCGTTTTCGGTGGCACAAGATTGGAATAACCACTGATTTGTCCAAAGCCTTTCTGCAAGTGAGACTGCACCCTGAAGATAGAGATGCCACAAGATTCTTGTGGACGGACAGCCCTTGGAAACGAGGTACTCAACCTTCCCTGCGAGTATTTCGAATGACTAGTGTGTTGTTTGGGATGAAGGCCAGCCCTTTTTTGCTAGCAGCAACTATTCGTCTTCATGCAAGTACCCATCCCTTGAGTGACGAAGAATTTAGTAAGCATTTAGCTGATCATACTTATGTTGATGACTGCTTATCAGGAGAAGAGTCTATAAAAAAGGCCTATTTGCTTTCTAAACGAATTCACGATTTTATGCTGAAGGGTGGCATGCAATTTACCAAATGGGCCACAAATGATAACAATCTTTGGAAATTATGGATTTCTGATGGTTTAGTGCCAGCAGAGGAGACAGTAGAACAGAAGGTTAAGGTGCTGGGACTGAACTGGGATACAGCAACTGATGAATTTAGTTTTCGTCATGCAGAGTTGATAGCAGCAATCAAGGTCGACTCTTGTACCAAACGAAGTTTGTTGGGAATTCTTGCTCGAATTTTTGACCCGTTGGGGCTGTTGGCGCCCTTTGTAGTAATTATCAAGCGTCTTCTTCAAGACTTATGGAGGCTGAAGGCTGATTGGGATGTAGTCATGCCAGACAAGTTGTTAGCCAGTTGGGTACAGTGGAAAGAAGAGATGCAGTACGTGACTGAATTCAGGATTCCAAGATGGCTTCAAGTCAGTTGTTTAGAAGGGTTCCAGATACATACCTTTTGCGATGCTGGACCACGGGTGTATGCAGCTGTAGTGTACTTTCGATTTCCTACAAAAGGAAGGGAGCAGTTCCAAACATGCTTTGTGACGGCCAAATCTAGATTAGCCCCTATTCAGCCTATGTGTATACCTCGGTTGGAACTTTTGGCGTGTCTAATTGGAAGTCGTCTATCAGCCAGTATTACTCAAGTCTTAAAGTGTGAGCAAGCTGAGCAATTTTTTTGGTCTGATTCAAAGGTGGCCTTGAAATGGATAGAAGATGTTCCGTCCAGATGGAAGTTGTTTGTGGCTCGTAGAGTGCAAGAAATTCAGTCGACTACAAGGGACAAAGGCAGCTGGAATTATTGTAGTAGCAAGCAAAACATTGCTGATATAGTTACCAGGGGACAAAGCTTGCCCAAGTTAATGCGGAACAAAGAATGGTTACATGGTCCCACATGGCTGAGTTTGCCCCAAGATAACTGGAACCGATGTCCGTCTTCATTACAGGAAGAAGAATTAGTTGCTATCAGTCAGGAAGAAAATTCGATGGTTGCTGTACAGCTAAATCTCTGTTCTGAACCGTTGTTGAAATCGGATGATTTTAGTTCCTGGCAACGATTAACCAGAATTACTGCCTGGATTAAGCGTTTCTGTAGTAACTGTCGTAACGCAACTAAAAGGAAAACCCCATGGCTAACCTTTACTGAGCTTCAAGCTGCTGAGAGATACTGGATTGCTATAATTCAAGTACAAACCTTTGCTAATGAATTTAAAGCTTTATCGACTCAGAAAGAAGTAAATAAGGACTCTTGCATTTATCAATTTAAGCCCTTTTTGGATGAAGAGAAATTTATTCGTTTAGTGGAAGACTCAGATTTGCAAAGTTTTCAGAAGAACAGAAACACCCCTTTCTCTTGAAAGGTGGAGGATTGGTGGATTTGCTTATACGAGAAAGGCATATTAGAATCTTGCATGGAGGAGTTCAAAGTACACTTGGATGTCTCAGAAACGAATTTTGGATTTTGCGTGGTCGTCAGGCGGTTCGTAAAGCCATACATGGGTGTATGAAGTGTAGAAGGTGGAATGCCAGGCCAGCAAGTGAGATGGAAGCACCTTTGCCAGAAGAGCGAGTTACAGAAACAAGTCCTTTTTTTTCTACAGGGGTAGATTTCTGTGGACCAGTAGCAGTCAAGACACATGAGGGAATAGCCCAGGCTTATATATGTCTGTTCACCTGCGCAGTGACTCGTGCATTGCATTTAGAACTTGTTGCGTCCCAAAGTACAGCGAATTTTATTTTAGCCTTTAGACGGTTCGTGGCCAGAAGGGGTGGTTGTCGAATAGTGTACAGTGACAATGCACAAACATTTCACAAGGTGGATCGTTTGTTAAGAGAAAGTTGTGCTTGGCTACGTGACACTCAGCTACAAGAGGTGGTTACTGGCCTAGGAATCGAGTGGAAATTCATAGCACCAAGAGCGTCATGGTGGGGTGGATTTTATGAAAGAATGGTGCAGATGGTAAAATATCATTTACGACGCACTTTAGGCTCAGCTATGTTGTCTGCAGATGAATTGTATACTGTACTCACGGAAATAGAAGCAATTGTCAATAATCGCCCTTTAACGGTTATTACAGAGGATTTTTCTGATGCTGAATATCTAACGCCTGCACATTTTCTGCTTGGGAAAAAGGGTGGTTGCTTAACCGATAGTTTGTTGTTTCACACTGACGTTCCCACAAATCCACAGTTGATTAGAAGATGGAGATATCGTGGACAGTTAATGAAGAAGTTTTGGAATCAATGGCGTCGTGACTATTTGCTGCAACTCCGAACGGCGCATGAAGTTCGTCGGAGAACAAACCAACAGGATCCTATTCAGCTGCATGACGTAGTGCTGCAAATAGAAGAAAAGTTACCCAAGGGGAGATGGAAATTAGCTCGGGTAGTGGAGTTAACAAAAGGAAGAGATGGGAAAGTACGATCTGTTATGCTACAGCATGCTGATGGAAGCTTATCACGAAGAGCTGTGCAACACATTTGTCCACTAGAAATTGTGTAGGCGCGAACACTGCGTGTCTTGTCCTGCATCTCGTTTTAGCTTAACAGGGCATAGATTCGCTTACAAGATACAGAAGCAAGTCATGAAGAACACCCATGAAGAAGATATTATTGTGAGGTTACATAACACATGATAGGGACGCATATCACAGTTTTTGACGGAGTTACACTCAAACATTATTAAACTTTTGCTCATCTGTGAAGCAGGAAGAGAATTTCAGTAGTTAGTTCAGTAGTTGTCTACTACATCTTTATGCCTA
>JAHWFP010135214.1:1511-13506 GCA_023313725.1 Lithobius niger | reverse complement strand
TGCTAGATTGTCATTAAATTTTGTGCTAGATTGACATTAAATTTTATCTAGGCCTACATTTTTTTTTCTGAATGGCTCTTTTAAGAAACTTGGAACTTTACACAATGGATAGATATTTCTGTTTATTGTTCGTAGATCTTGTGCACCCTGTTTGTTTTGAAAGGAAATAAAAAAAATTAATGTGCACGATTTTTGGAGATACGGCGCTCCTGTAAAACAAGGTTTTTTTTTTTTATTTGCCATATATCAAGAAAATACGAAACTGCATAGAAGACAAAAAAATAATACATCCTAACAAGCAAGCGAGAAGTTTCTGGTTTATATCACTGAAAATACCACTGGCTCCTTCTATTGACTTCGAATCAAAACATACAAAACGAACTAAATGCTGTGGGCAACTGAACATAGAGCGCCATCTATTGGGCACAAATCAAATCAACAAAAATCACTGAAAATACTACTGCCTCCATCTATTGACTTTGAATCGAAAAATACAAAAACGAAACTGGATGCTGTGAGCAACAATTTCTATCATTGAACATAGAGTGCCATCTATTGGTCACAAATGAAATCAAACGAAAAATTAATAAGGCTGAATGTGCATCCGCATATCACAAGTCTTTACTTGTTTATAATTTTCTCGCCAGTCAATGTTCCCCCATACTGCAGCCAAAAAAAAAAAGAAAGAAGACATTAATTTTCTGCAGCCAAAAGAAAACATTAATTTTAGCCAAGTTTCTCATTTTCTCCTAGATATCGGCGGCCATTTTGAATTTTTCAAAATATGGTCAGAATTCCACCAAAATCAATAATCTTAGGAATTTGGACCTCCCCTATCGATCTGCCGTGTCAAAAATTAAAATTTCCCAATTTTTTTTCCGAATTGGGCACAGGTGTAAAGTGTTAAGCAATGAACAAAAATAAATTTTGGTTTTATTAATCTGCGGACTGCAGCAAAGCGCCACAGTCTTACTGTTGTTGAATTTCGTCCAAGGGATTCTTAAGAATTTCAATGATTTCCGGGATGTTTTGGAGGAACGAGTTCCATTCTGCAAAGTTCATTTCACATTGGGTTATCGGAATCATGTTTCAATCGAAGGTGTAGAACACGAGTCGAGTAGCGTCGCCGTTAAATTTTATCCTCAGTCTTTTATTTTCTCCAAGACGCACTGCATGAAACATAGAATTGAGAGCATTAACCAACATCTTATTGAAATGATGGATTAAAACTGCGTTCGTTGATGGACTAAGGAACAACTGAATCACATTTTGAATCTGATCAATAGCACCCAAGGCCGCATTTTCATCGTCGCCGCCAATATGAGCTTTGTTGGCCCTACGTTTAAAATTTCTTGATTTAAATCATCGTGATGTTTTAACAAGACTTCCCACTCGTGAGCTTTCAAATCAATTTGGGACTGGCCCGACGTGAAGTTGACGACAGCATTTTCTCCGAAGGAAGTGACTTGAACGGTGGCGTGAGGGCCCAGGGCGAAAACTTTATCGTCACTCATATTGGTTACTTGCGGTCTTTATTAGTGAGAGGTATTAATTTTATATTTGGTTTTTTTATGCTCTTATCTTTCAAATTTGCAATGTACCTCTAACAAATGGTGCCCAGTCGGAATGACTCCTGAATTGGAGACCAAAATCGTGTTCCCAATTTGCAGTTCTCGAAGCTGACCACGGTGGCTGCCTCACCAGCAATTTTATGAATGGTCTTAACCGAATTAGCTCCGACCTGCAAACCCACTTGGAATTGAATATTGATTCGTGAGGCAAGGGCTATTACTTTTGTTATCCGACCGAGTTCGGAAATCGTGATGTACTGTTGGCCATTTTCTGACAACCATTTAAAGTTATCTCTCGTTTCTAAATTCGAACGAAAACAGTAGACTCGCCTGAGAACTCGTAATTCCCTCCTAATCCGATTTACTTGTCTGTCTACGTATTTCTTGGTCGCTGCATCGCCGTCACTGGCTGGCTGACCCAAATTTACTAATTTCTTGTCAGCCAAACGTAAATTTCCATCGAAATCTTTACTCAAACCTATTTCAGATTTCAGGTAGCCTAGAGTGACTGCTTCATTTTGACTGGTGGGAGCCCCCAAATCAACTATTCTGTTTCCAGCTAAACTCAAATTGCCTTCTGCAGTTTTGGAGAAACCAAGTGCGTTTTTAACGAATGTGACGGTAGCAGCGGCTGAGTCAGAAATAGGAGGGGCTAGGTTGGTAATTCTCTTCTGCCTGGCATTAAAATCAGTGTCTGGCTCACTCAAGAAATCTCCATTATGCGATGCCGTTTTGATCCGTTTTGCAGAGCTACCAAATTTATCGACGAAGCTCATATTTTTTCTTTTAAGTTATGGATAATTTGAAAAAGTTTTCACCCTGAAACAAACGTTGAATTACGTACAAGCAATACTGGCCACACAGTACCTCTCTAGAATCTTGGATACGTCGGTGGTTGGATAGGAAGTTACCACCGAGATATCTTTTGATCTCTAGAGGAGCTTTTAAACCAAAAGAATCGAAATAAAAACAGCAGCTGGGCCCTCGACTCAAATAACACACCCAGTGGCTTCCTGGAGCTGAGGAGTCCTGTAAATTGACGATGCCACTCTCTCCATTCCACCGCAGACGTTGAGGAAATAGGTCTTTGCTGAGCGTCCCTCTGTAATTGGTAACGCCTAATTTTTCGGCATATCTGTTTAAATCTACGTTAGTCAGAGCCTTTTTAATGGGACACATTCTTGAGATAAAAACCTCGTCCAGGGTTTTGGTTTTTGGTAGTTTTTCTTTTTTGTGACGTCTTTTTTTTTAAAGTTTTTTAAGTCTGGCTCCCTTCTTTCTATACATGGCGAGCGCCTCCATGGCGGCGTTATGCCGTTTCAATTCTTGCAGCTGGCAGGCGTTATTCCTGGCCGAGTTGCCAGCTCTGGAGATTCCAGAGGCTGCTCCAGCTAAACCACCGATGGCACTCAACCCCGCCAGGGCGGGTAGGAGAGGAATTATGCCGCCAGTTTGATTACGAGAAAGTTTCAAGCTCAGTCCTCGACCTGCCTTCCGAGCCTTCAATACTTTACCGTGTTGCGTTTTAGTGAGTGGAAGCATCACGTTCTCTCTCTTTAGCTGAGAATTGGAAAGGCGGAAAGAAGGAACTTTGCCAGCTTTGACGTGTTTTAACATTTTTTGCTTTTGATGGGGAGTCAAAGAGACTATTACGTTTTTGTACATGATTTTTTCCTCTTTATGAAAAAAAAAATAAAGCATCAAGCATCATACCAAAACCTCGACTTTACTCCTGTCCAATTTCAAATACATTATTCTGTCGCTAATGACCAATGCTAAAGCTTTCGTATTTTGTGGGACAGCAACCCCGAAGCGCATTTATTTGCAGATCTATAACTGACGAGGACAATCTCTCTGACTGCTTTGAAACGTCCAGTGCAACCAAAGAATAATTCTTCGAGAACATATTGACTTCATAAGCTGGTCCGGACGATCTGGACCCCAACCCGTAGTACTGATTCCTAAAATCTATGATCATTTGATACAAGTTAGAAATGTTATCTTGCGGAAAATTTTAATTTAAATCGAGAAAAGGGTAACGTTCGGAATTGAGCATTACGTGGACGTCTGTAAAGTTACAGTGATCGAAGACTGCCGGATTTTTTTTTCGCATCGTTGTCTCTAGCAGTTTGAAAACCTATTACTATCCACCTTGGGCGTTGAACAGAACTGGTGGTGATCAATCTCCAAGCGCAGCTTGTCGAGGTGGGAAGGTCTAACTGGTCAGCGTACCAGTGTCTGAATGCGAGGGGGACGCTGATGCCAGAATCCACCATAGCGTACAGTTTGTGTTTTTGACCATCGGAGGGAGTCACGTGCGGGAGGAACCAAGTTATTTGTTCTAAGACTATCTTGCCGGCATCAACCCCCGACACTCTGAATATAGCATTATCGTCCGACGATCGAATAAGCACCAGCGTTTGTTGACAAGCATATAAAATTTTCGTATAGTCTTCGCAAAAGCCCAGTAAGTGGGGCACTGGCACGGCGAAGGAAAAACTGCCTTTCGGGTTGCGGGCAAAGAGCACGTCTCTTTTGTGTTTCAGAATCAAATTCGTAGTATCGTCTGTTGAAGATGCATTATGGGAGTCCAAAATCCATCCTCTATTGGTCAATTCCGCCTGCTGCTCCGGAGAGTAACTTACTAAGCATTTAATGGTGCTTGCAAAACCTATTTAATTGGTCGACTGTCTTGTCGCCTATTTTATATTGTATCATGCTAAATAAATATGCGCCGGCGCTATTCACCAAACCAATTTTATCTGTCACGGTGTATGCCGAACTGTCGGAACTCTTGACAAGAACACCTTTCACGTGAATGTAGCTTTTGTGCGGGTGGGTGAATAAATCTTGGTTCTGAACCGTAATTCTGATTTCGCTGTTGGGAGTATTCACGTTCGTACCCACTATTGGCCCGTACTCGTGATAATTGTAACTGACGACTGATTCGTCCAGTATGAATGGTTCTGTAAGGTTCAGATATTCCTCATTGCTCTCCATCTTTAGGCACTGATGAGACTGTCTATGAATTTGACGTTTTCAGGACTCAGAAATTGTCGCCTTCTAGCTCTGAAAGTTTCGTTGTTCCACCCTTTCGCTCGTGGCAATGTTTTTCTCTTATAAGAACCTCCCAATTGGTTGTGGATGATTGGTTCTTTAGCTAAAGGTAGACTGGGAACAGTCGGTTTAATAATATTCTTATTAAATTTCAACATTTTAGGTTTTTTATTTTTTTTGTAAGTGTAGTCTCATCGTTAATGTCTCACCTCTCAAATTAACAGGCCTGTTGGCCTGGTCGGTCCACCAAATTCTAATAGAGTAAACCATGTTTTTTAGTAACGGGCAGATATATCAGATTATGAGGCGAAGAAACCACTTTATATCCCGGGGAGACGTTGGGGAAAAACGAGTAGAGAGTCGGTTGGTTCGTTCCGTCTACGTATGAACCACAGACCAAATCGCAATGAACCAGTAAAAATTTACGTTTAAAATATTCACGCCATTCGTTCCCTCGTGCCGACCAAAACTATAAATCTTGGCATCGAAACCGAAAATCTTTGCTAAACTAGTTTGCTCAGAAAAGTCGACCTTCAGTCTCCGGTCGGTAATGTTCAGTTCGCACTTCAAAGTGTTTAAATTTCCTCCGATGAGAATGTAAGGCACGTTTTCTGAGTCGTTCCAATGCTCGTTATCTTTCAGTTTTCTGTAAATGATTTTTACAATTTCGTCTAATTCATAACAACCTTCTGAAACGACGATTTTAATCCAGGTGTTACCACCGTCTGCGCTGTAAGTGAAAGAGTCGGTCACGTCCTGTATAACGTTAGGAATGGAGTAGTAAGTTTCCAGATTGACTAGAGCCAATTCG
This sequence comes from Lithobius niger, assembly GCA_023313725.1. Taxonomy (NCBI): domain Eukaryota; kingdom Metazoa; phylum Arthropoda; class Chilopoda; order Lithobiomorpha; family Lithobiidae; genus Lithobius; species Lithobius niger. The sequence goes on along the minus strand of JAHWFP010135214.1, from coordinate 8,067 downwards.
TGGGCACCTTCCAATATCAGCGAAAGCAAAAGCAGTGACAAAGTCGGTTTTTTCTGATGAAAAAACGAGGGACATTCTCAGTTTAATACATTAGTTAACATCTACCGAATTCACCGATCAGTTTCCGGTACTCTCCGTCGGACAGCAATGCTTTGCTTCGCATTTCTGTGAAAATGTACACGAATTCTTCGTCCAGAGAATTATTGAAGGCCTCTGTAGAGGCTCTGTGGAGCTTCAGTCTTTCGCACAAGTCATTCGAATCTCTATAGAATCGGTATCCTTTCCCTACAACCTCGGCTGGTCTGCCCCAAACAGGTTTTATAAAAGTCGTGTACTTGAAACCGGCGCTGGACTTTAGTCTTCTCGTACTGTCGTCGTTGTTGTGATATATGGCTTTACTCCTCTTCAGAATATCGTGGTAGTTCAGAAGGCTGGCATCTCCGTCCGGTTGTTTAGTAGGATTTTTCAACATAACCAATTGCCACAAATCGTCCGTCCCTTCGTACTTTTCTCCTCCCACGATCAAGTCGTCATCTTGAAATTGTACATCCATTGCACCAATCATGTAACGTTAGTTTCCGGGTCGTATCGAATGCCAAAAGTGGGGTTGGTCAGAGTCTCTCGAGGTGCAAACATGCTTAGATACTTGGTAGCTAGCGGACCGAGTCTGACTGCGGAATCGCCGAGTAAAGAGGCCTCTTCCGTTTGTCTCCTACGAGCCCCTGGCGTGAGGGCAAGTAACATGTCGGAGGGCGCGCAGGTAATGCACTCATGGAACTGGTGAGTCGTCTCCTGGCACCCGCGTGAAACTGTATCTCGCCATCGTCACTGTCTATATTCTAGTCTTCAGTATCGACGCGGCCCGTTGCCGCTTCCACAGCTTTCTGAATGTGCTCTAACCGTTTTCCGTCATATTTTTCTTGTTTCTTCTGTCCAGCCTCTAGAGCCAACAGTTCTTTGATTTGTCGTTGACGCTGAGCCGAAGCCTCGCTTCCCTGTAGCATCTGCATTTTAGTCTGGTCTACTATAGGATCAACTACTGGTTTGAATATATTTTGCAAATGTTCAGATTCTGTCTGCTTTTCCAGTTTTATATTGAGAAATTTTTGTTTCAGACGCTTTTTTAGAGCCTCGTACTAATCGACCTCTTTCTGGGGTTTGCTTCTATTATATTTAGTTTTAGTAGACATGACGGTTTAGTAATTTATAAAATAATGTTTAGATTTCTATTTATGCCCCCAATTTTGAACAGATTTATTTCAACTTTTCCTTGGTCTCAACTTTGATTTGGTTGGATTTCTCATTTGCATGTATTTGTTCCAACGGAGGGGCTGATTAAGGTACTGGATTCGTAAAAATGATTTTTTTGGCTCATTTTCTCATATGAGACAAGTTTACGCGAGGAAATAACTATCTACAAGACAATTTGCGGACGTGTGTTCTTGGACACGAGTTCCTGGCACAACAAATGAAAAGTGTACGGTACTTTTACGCTCGCGATCAAACCTCTACGGCACACGCTGCATTTTTAGAACCTCGTACTGATCGACCTCTTTCTGGGGTTTGCTTCTCTTATTTTTAGTTTTAGTAGGGTTTAGTAGTTTATGAAATAATGTTTAAGTCAACAAACGATAATGTCAACAAAAACCTAGACGTACGTTAATGTCAACAAAAACCTTCGGCAGACACGTCGTTGTTAGTCGAGCATTCTTCTATACCTTCGATCCAAGGGTTTAGTTTTATCGATGAGTAGGAATCCGTACGGAACAGAGTTCCAAACCTCACCACACATGCGACGAAACTCGTCGAAAATCATGTCACCACTAACGTGGTTATTGAAGACATGTTTGAGGTTTGCTTCGTCTTGCCTGAAGAGAATTATAACGTTGGAATTATCTCGAATAACTCTCTTGGGTATCCTGCTGTAAGTCTGACATAAATAAAAGATCGAGGCATCCACGTGCCTGCCGTAGGCAAAATAGCGTTCGATTCTGTCTTGTTTTTCAATCATGAAATCGTCCAATAAAATTACCGTTTTGCCACATGGCAGTTCTTCTGGTGGTGGGATATCTTCGTTGTTGGAACAAAAGGTAGCTACGCCTGGACATATTTCCTCGAAAGCTCTCCTGAGATGGAAATATTTGTTTTGAAATAAAGACTTGGCGTACACGCGCAGGCTATCATAATTCAACCAACCTGGATTGCAAATGAAATTTATAACTCAATTGGTCTTTCCACAACCGGCAGGGCCGCAAATGATGCACCTAACGTTCTCTGGAAAATTCAGTAAATTACCAGTCGATGGTTGCTTATTGACATCGGCTATGTCATAATTTAACACTTTCATCTTTCAGCTGCTTTAAGAAAAACAATGGTATTTTGATAAATTCTCTGCAAAACTAGTATCTAAAATACCTTTTCATTCTCGTTTTATAAATAAATAGAGATGTACTGCCTCAAATGCAGAAGAGTTACAGCAATCTAAAATGTCTTTTCATTCTCGTTTTATAAATAAACAGAGATGTACTGCCTCAAATGCAAAAGAGTTACAGCTAGTAAAAATGTCAGGCACGTTATGACTAAGAATTATCGACAATTGCTGAAGAGCGAGTGTAAAGTGTGCGGCACGAAGAAAGCACAGTTTCAGAAGAGCAGAGGCTGTAGATTGTTGAACAGCGCGATAGACAAGTTGCCGGTGGAACTTCACATTCCGGGATACAACTATTGCGGTCCGGGAACAAAACTGAACAAGAGACTAAACAGAGGCGACGCTGCCATCAATTCTCTGGATGAGGCCTGCAAACAGCACGACATCGAATACTCTGCCAAACCAGACTTCGAACGAAGGCACGAAACTGATAGAAAGTTGGCCTCCGATGCAGTAAAAGTAGCAAAATCTAGGAAAACTGGTCTGAAAGAAAAGTTGGCAGCAGCTGCCGTAGCCGCAGCTATGAAAACCAAAGTAAAGTTGGGAATGGGAATTAAAAAAAAAAGATCAAATGGAAACTTTAGTGGAGGAGCTGCACAAGCCAGCTAGGCGAAATTTTCCGAGGAGGCGCGTTATTAGCTACGGGATAGGTGATTTAGTTCAAGCGGACCTGGTGGAGATGATACCTTACGCGGAACAAAACGAAAATTACAAATACTTGCTGACTGCCATCGATGTATTCTCTAAATACGCTTGAGCCGTCCCTGTAAAATCGAAGAACGCCGCGGATGTCACTGGCGCTTTTAACGAGATATTAAACACGATGTCTAATCCACTTAAAAACCTACAAAGCGACGAAGGCAAGGAATACTATAATAAAGATTTCGCAGCACTAATGAAATGCCACAAAATAAACCACTATTCGACCAAGTCAGAACTCAAGGCGAGCATAGTAGAATTCCTAAATCGCACATTGAAGTCGAACATGTGGAAACGATTTACTCTGCGAGTTAACCACAAGTGGATAGACATTATAGATGAAATTGTCAAAGATTACAACGACAGAGTTCATTCTACCATTAAAATGAAACCATCCGAAGTAACTAAACGCGATGAACCGGAGATCAGAAACATATTGCTGAAAAAGAGCCCTTCCAAAAAGAAGAATAGTTTCAAAGTCGGGGATTCAGTAAGAGTGACAACGGCAAAATCTGTATTCGACAAGGGATATTTGCAAAACTTTACCAACGAACTGTTCGAGGTGAGTGAAGTCAGAAAAAGTCGACCGACTTGCTACAGGTTGGTCGACCAACTGGGTAGTAAAATCGAAGGCACTTTTTACGAGCAAGAGTTGCAGAAAACTAACGTGCCGGATCTGTTTTTAGTCGAAGAGATTATGAAGATTAAAAAAGTGGGAGGGAAAACTCGTTACTTCGTCAGGTGGAAAGGCTACGACGAGCGCTTCGACAGTTGGCTCGACGAAAAGCCAGTTGTTCTAGGAAAATAACAACAAAAATACCAAATTTTTCCTCTTTTTCTTTATATTATTAAACTAAGACCAGGACGTTGAAATTATTACTGTTCATGTTATTTATATTATTATATTAAACAGAATCATTCAGTTGGAGCGATGGAAAAAACAAACTTTTCCAGCGTTTACTGCGCTCAAACGTATCCTACCCGAGAAAGATTGATACAACACCTCGTATAGACACACAGGAATAGTTACCCACCCGAGTGCGATTGCTTCGAGAGGGAGTCGGGCTGTACAGACGTTCCCATCCTCTGTGAGCAAGGACTCGAACACAGAAAGTACACGAAGGCTGTGCAGGCTGTAGACCCGTTGTACCTTTTAATGTTGATGCGAAGAGGTATAGAAGCTCTACTGTACGAAAGCTCTACTTGCAGAGCTCAAATTGGTTTAGGAGTGATTTTCGTTCGAAATGGCCAAGAAATACCAAATGGATTTCAGTCCCGCTACTCCCCAATCTATAATCCATTAGATATTCCCAAGTTACTGGACGCAGCTTATGCTAAAATCCAACGTTCTATCAACGAATTCGCCGAAAGAGGGAGTGGTTGGGTGATAAATCGGTCCTACGAACTCACAATCCGAGTAGCAAAAATCGACCCGCTCAGACTGGGCTCTTACATTCCTCTGCCAGCAAAATTAAAAAAGAAGTGGAAGTGTGTAGTCAATGTTCAAAATTTTACAGACCACAAGTGCTTCTTGTATTCAATTATGGCTGCCAAACACAAATTAAGCATGGTGAATCCAAAAGAATACGAAGTATATGTGAGAACGGTAGATTGTTCGATGCTGGACTTTCCAACGCGGCTGGATCACATTGACGCGTTCGAGATGGCCAACAATCATTTATCGATCAATGTGATTGCTTATACCAAAGAGAACGGCTTGCATCCCCTTCGTGTGAGCACAAATTTTAAAGGCCAACCCGTAGATCTTCTTTTAATTACCGACGAGTCGACATATTTTCACTACTGCGCCATCGTGGATTGTGACCAATTTCTCCGACACCAGGGATCGGGAAGCAACCCGAAATATTACTGTCGAAATTGTTTCGCCGCTTATGGAAAGGCATCGCTGAGAGACAAACACAAACTGGACTGTACAAGAACCAATCCATCACCTCAGGTGCTCAAATTCTTAAAACCGGACGAAAACATTTTGAAGTTTGAACCTTTCAATAGAAGAAATATTCACCCCAAAATCATATACGCCGCTTTCGAGTGCCTTCTGAAACCCGTTCCTTCCTCTAACCGCTCCGGGAAGAAAATCAACCATCATCAACCTTGCAGCTTCGGCTACCTCGTGGTGGGGTCTGGAAACTTTCAAAAAGCTGCTTATTACCTGGGAGAGGATGTCGTTGAACAATTCCTCGATGAGTTGGTGACTGAAGCATTGGGAGTACGACGAAACATTAAAAAGAGTCCAACCCCTATGCCTCACTCCGGTCCAAGAGGCTGATTTTAACCACGCTGTAGACTGCATCTACTGCAAAAAGCCATTCGGTTCAAAAGACGACAAAGTCCCGGATCACTGCCACGTTACCAGCCAGTACAGAGGAGCTTCTCACTCGAGTTGTAATCTGAATGCCCGAGAGCGCACCACGATCCCCGTGGTATTTCACTGCCTCGAAGCTAACGATATGCATCTACTGGTAAGAGCGGTGCACAAGTTTCCGAAAAAAGTAGAAGTCTTCGCGAGAAATACGAAGAGGTTCATGAGCATGACCATCACCGTTGAAACGGGATGGGATGAAAAGAAAAAAAGAAAAGGTACATTCGGCTTAAGTTCGTAGACAGCTATAATTTTCTCTCCTCTTCGCTAAAAACTCTGGCGGAGAGACATAAGCGAGATTACGAGTTTAGTACGGTGAAGCTGTTCTTGAAAGCTGGTGGGAAGGACAAATGGTTCCTTTCCGATGTCCAGGAAGAGACTGCCGTGGATCTGTTAACCCGTAAGGGTTACTACCCATACGAACACGTTTCCAACATGAGTGTGTTCGAAGAGCAGTCTTTACCACCGAAAGAAGACTTTTATTCCATACTCAAAGAAGAAGGCCTAACTGACGAACAATACGATCACGCCAAAAAGATTTGGAGTATGCTGAAAATCAAAAAGTTTTCCTCTTACCACGAAATGTATCAGCTAACCGACTGTCTGCTTTTGGCAGACATTTTCGAAGAATTCCGCAGAATCTGCTTGCGAGACCACGACATAGATCCGTGCTATTACGTCTCCACTCCAGGGTTTAGCTGGGCGGCAGCTTTAATGATGACCAAGGCCGAACTGGAACTATTTACTCACGCTAGCAAACATAACTTCATCTTGTCGGGAATACGGGGTGGAGTTAGCTTCATTAGTCGAAGGTTCGCGAAAGCCAACAACCCTTACATTTCCGAAACGTACGATTCAACAAAACCTAACAAGTACATCATCGATTGGGACCTCAATAGCGCTTACGGCTGGCCCATGAGCCAGCTGCTGCCTTACAACGGCTTTAGGTATTTGACTAAAGATGAGATTTGAGCTTTCGACGTGACTAAGATAGCAGACACGTCGTCGGTAGGATACATTCTGGAAGTAGATCTGGACTACCCGAA
>JAHWFP010135209.1:0-12751 GCA_023313725.1 Lithobius niger | reverse complement strand
CCACTTACCAAGCTACTCGACTGATGTTACGAAACTTTCGGGGCGAAACGTCTCCTAAAAAAGTTGCTTCTGGTCCCCAATAACCCGCCTGATCTCTTACACCCACCAGGCTGCCTCTGGCTCTTGCGATATACTGCAGTGATCACACTGGACATTTCGTGCTCACGCAACTACGAAAACGTTTATCAAAAGCAGCGGTGTTTTTACAGCTTTCAGCAACATTTATTGCGTGTACAAATTATTAACCTATGTTATCCTTTAAATAAATATTAAGTTAAAATTTTTTTATTTAATAACTCTCTTGGGAAGTTAGATGTAGTTGCAGTTTCGATCAGCTTGAAATGTTGCCACAGTTTGATGCATAGTGCTCCATCGGAGTCTGGAGCTATGACTTTGGTCTTAAACACAGAAGATGGTGTAAGAGGTCACTATAAAGCGTGCACCTAGCAGGTATTCAGTGGCAGGCTCGAATTAAGCCACAATTTAAATGCTCGATCACTGGGGTGTAATAGGACAATATCTCGGTAACCAAGCGTTTTTGGGCAAGTGTTGAATGACTTTTTGACTTGTCTTTACCTCCTTGGTACGCCCTGGAAGTTTGTCGGTTTTATTCTGAAACACCCTGTATATATGACCTATGGCCCATACACCTATAATAGGCCTTCATTCTAACCTACTTTATTTCATAAGATAATGGAACTGCACAAAAAAATCATCATAGAAATGATTAACACAAGCAAATATTCAAGATGGCTGGCATTTATCTATCCAGAGCCGAATGACGCATATACAGTCACGATCTATCCAGAGCCCAATGACGCATACACATGTAACAATCTACCCAGGCCCTGATGACGCATATACAAGTCACATACTCTATAATGTTTATAAGTGGCTGCAGCTGAACGGGGGTGCAACTAGTGGTGGTTTTTTTTTTATCTCAACGTAATTGGCTTAATCACCCTAAATCATTTGCCATGAAGTATTTATTAAGTATTTGCAGTGCCCCAACAAATGTACTGGACAATTATGTTAACACTTCCTACAACCACATGGCCACAGCAAATAGAAAATTTAAAATCGGTCAACAAAACGAGAAGATCAGTTCTTGAAAATTCAGTTTATTTTTTAATATAAACTCGCTTTTTTACATGAGGTATGAAACAATACAATTTCTGGGTCTTACAGAAATAACAATGGTATGTGAAACCATGAAGTGACATCAAATGAATGAACGCAACTACAGCTACGACATGAACTTCAGTTTTTAAGTGATACAACAAAAAAATGGGACAAGCAATATGAAGCTGACCATTCACCTGTTTTGTCAACATTTACCGACAAGCGCATTGAAGTATGTTTGCCAGCCAGAAGATTAAAAAGATTACCCTCTAAGGATTTTAAAAAAATATTACACCAGTTAACATTTCATTAAGTTAATAATTCATCTCATCAAAAAGTGACTTGCACGTACACAATTATCACCAGTCTTAAATTAGGCTATGTTATTAATGTGCGCATACATGTCTGTGGCCAATACAAGCCTGCAGGAATGGTACAATGTACACTCTTACTTGTAATACACAATTGTGATAACATGACGTTGACAAAAGGTTGAACTAATGATTTGCCAAACGAACTGGCAGCTTTAAAATAAAAACAGCTATGTCAGTTGTTCTTCACACAGCCTTTCAGAATGCTGTATAGTTGCTGCCACCTCCCATGATGCCTTGGTTGCCCATACCGCCCATTCCTCCCATACCACCTCCGCCGCCGTAGCCTCCTCCCATGCCGCCGCCGCCCATTCCGCTTCCCATACCTCCGCCCATGCCGCCTCCTCCCATTCCGCTGCCAAGGCCGGATCCGTAGAAACCTCCACCTCCACCGCCGCCTCCTCCGCCCATGCCGCCGCCTCCTTGATTGCCTACAAGACACTCGTCTGTGAATTGGTCAATGTAACAAAGAGGGACACACAAGTGAGACACAAGCAGGGACGCACACAATGTCACACGTAAACCGTGTGCTCCATTTTCTTGAAATGCTTTCAGCAACGACAAAAGGGAAACAACGGGTGTTGGCAATAACTGATATGCTGCAATTGAGTCTTAAGCTACCAACAAGTTTCCGTTCGTCAATGCTAAAGAAGCTTCATGAAAACAAAACACATGGGAGACTTCGACAAAGGCCACTTAAACACAAATCTAAAGCAGGGAACAAGAGATCACACATAAATAGCAAGATGACAAATTAACAGAAGCAATTTAAAAGATAGTTTACCCAGAAGAGCAAGACCAAACCAAAGAAAAAAAGTGAACACAGGTTTTATAAACAAGTTTTAATCCTACAAAACCAATTAATTATTTTTAAAAAAAGTAAAGTATTCCTTTATCAATAAACTTGACTTTCTAAGAAGTATTTTCTAAATATTCATTTACTCGTCACTATATGGCTCTCAGGAAATCAATCAATGCTCCTGCAAGGTTATTAAAACTGGTACAGAAAAGCAATTTTTTGCTTTTATTACAAGAAAAAATATATATTGTATGCCGCTCTTTCTTAAAACCATCTTTACGTTTTAATAATCCAAGGTTTACTTCCTTGAGATAAAATGCTGCTGGAAAAAAATTGCTGTACAACCTAAATTATCCGAAAACCTCTGTTACATCAGCGACCATTTTCGAAGAAATTTTTTTTTCTGATGCCTTTGATCAAGTTTCGATGCTTTAATTTCCCCACAACATAAATTAAAACTAAGACGTATTTGGCAATTTATTATACTGCATCAATTGTACGGCACACATTTTTAACCGATACTATGCTGCTCTACATTTCATTGCATTTGATTATTTTGAGGGTTTTTTCAAAAAATGAAAGTGAAAGTGCTTCGCAATTAAAAATTAAAAAAAAGCAGTACTACAGTAATTTAGCTTGTGGTGTCCGAGTACATATAAAATTCAACCCAAACATAATCTTGTAAATTGGGAAAATGCAATAATTATTTTTGTTGTTCAAATTTAATCAATTTCAACTGCTAAATTAACGCTACACTTGGGAAAAATTACGTCTGCGCACTCTCCTTAAGAGCTGCAGTTAACGACTCTCCTTAAGAGCTGCAGTTAACAGCTCGCCAACAACTAAGTCTACCAGTCCAGACGAAAGCATATGGGCACTCTAGTGATCCGAGTTCGATTCTCATCATAAGATGACTGCAGTATTTTTAAGAAGATTTCTGTGTAAGAATATGTAAATAATTTCCTATACAATCATATACCGTAAATCGCCTAGTGTTATAACCACACACACTCTCCCCCAACTACTTGCTACTAGAAATTGACTAAAAACTTTATACGTTTAAGGAAATCCAACCGTTTATTCCCTTAAATTGTGGTTTCTCCATATTATCAACGATAATCAAATTTAAATAGCTTGTTTACTTCGTCACGTAGCTAATCTGGTTTCACTCTAGCATTTAATCACTAATTTATTGGTCCCTCCTCCACTTTTTAACATAATTCACAGTTTAAACAAATTTATTACAAAAATATACAATCGTAGCTAAGGGTGTGCGATTGTAATATTTTGGGTTCAACTAGATTTTGATCGATTTTGGGGAAGAACACCTCAATTTCAATTATTTTTCGATTCCAAAATTAATTTTTTCTTTTTCCATTTTAAACTATTTTTGTTTTTCAATTTGTATCTATAAGAGCTAGCCTTTAAAAAAAATTATCTAGTTTCAGTAATTATTCTTGTGAACTAATGCTACTCCAATATTTGCGAACTAAACTTTGAATTGTCTTCATTTATATTATGCAAAACTAAATTTTGGTATTAACACACAGTAGAAAGCAACCTTCCATCTTCCCTTACCAACCTTTTGAATAACGCCATCCTTAGGTTTTATTTAGTCAAATTAACTTCATACATTGTGCAAGTTTGGCCAACTATTGCCCCTTAGTTGATTGTTAAACTTACAATTGAGTCTATAACGAAATCTTACCATTTTTAGGGAAATGGCTACACTATTTTAGCAATGATTAACATGGTTGCCACATACATATTATGCCACAACTATTCCACGTACATGGTTGCCACATAAAACCAAGTCATTACCAATCTTTGACTGAAGTTAATGTTTTACTTGATTCTAATTTGTATGCTAAAACTTTATCTCCAAGTATATTTATTGAAAAAATTTCACAATTTCGAAAATAATTCATCTTGTTACTCCATGGGGATCTCGTTACTCAATGGGAATTTCATTAATAGTTGGGAATCTTGTTACTCCACGAAAATCGAAATTTTCGTTTTAGATTTGGACGGATTCGAATTAATTTCGACAACGTAAAACTTTTGATTGCGCAGTCCTAATTGTAGCATAGCGCATATAAGTGGAGTCTGATGAAACATAAGATACGTGGTCATCTGTTGAAGGAAGTTGTGTCTAAGTTGGCACCGGTTTTCATTAGTCCGGCTAGAAGCCAATGTCAACTTAGATGAAAGTTTCTGCGACAAATGGCTAAGAAGCCCAGGTCTCCTCAAACTCAACTCAACTTTTGTAATAAATTAGTTTTAACTGAATTGAAGTTGGAATTTGAAGGAGGGACCACTTTATAAACTACATTTACAAATAAATGAGAATAGTGAACTAAATCAGATCATTGCATCCAATAGTGGACTGAATTAGAACAACAAATTCCGTGTTGGTGTTAGGCCTAAACCACTCTCCCAGGACAGAAAGTTCAAAAAATGATAACTTTTTACTCCCCCCCCCCATCGAATTAATTTTAACTGTATCCTATGTAATCAAGTAACCTGGTTGCAGTGGAGAAAATCTAGAATTTTGGAAAATAACGATTTTTCCTATCTCTAGTGTAAGTGATAGGGACGTAAGTCTATCTATTAATCACCCAAGTTTGGTTAGTAACTTGTCTAAAAACACTACGAATCGGCTAAAGGGGATGCCTACGAGCGCTTGTTGCCATAGTTTTTCTGAGTCGTTATTAACACTATCGTCAGTAATGCTGAAGCTAGCCTGCAGAGCGGAGCACAATGGCTGCATTGAAAACATTAGTAGCGTAGATAGGTTCTCATTCTCAAATAGTTACGCTGGGGCTATTGACTTCCAATTGCCAATCCTATATTACACGTCAACATCGAAAGCCATGGTAGCATCTCACCATAGATGCAGTTATCAAATTTTGGGGAAATACTTGTTCGGTTACTGGGCTGCAGGTAAGCTTCGAGTCCCGCCTCTACTGCAGATATTATAACAACCAACTTCTTCAGGCAACGTACTACACCACTATTCACTCGTCAAGTCATTATTAACACTTTGAAACCTGACATGTTTTGCGCATGTCCGCCGATCCTGACCATATTAGCGTTTTACAAAAAAAATCAGAATCAGTTGTGCAGATTTTTTTTTGAGTTAGTAGATAAAAGTGCACACTTTTTGGAAACGTAGGTGAAAATAAAAATAAAAAATTATTTCTTTTTTTAAAAAATTACGGAAAAAACCTCCAAAATACAAGTACTACCTGGTCGATTTTGGTTTCTCTTGCCTGTTGAAAATGTACATTACCTTTTTTATAGCGTTCTCCTTCTCAAAATGCTGTTCAACCAAAAAAAAAATAAATCGAAGATGTCCTTCCGGTTCGCTACCTACTGTGCATCTTACTGCGTAGCCTCAATCATATAAAAGCCGAGGCAGAGCGGTAAGCTCACCTTTTTAGACCTCTATTGCACCCAAGTGGCGACGAGGGGAGGAGGGCGGACCATGGTAATGCATATTTTAAACAGGCAATAGAAACCAAAATCAACCACGTAACACTGGTATTTTGGAGTTTCTAGTTGCCTTGAAAATATACGTTACCTTTTTTATAGCAATCCCATAGACTTTGTCAAGGCGGCGGGTGCCATTTGACAACTTCCCTCAGGTAGCAACCGGTTCCCCTCTCAGAAAATTCAGTGTGTAACAGGGGGTTAATAAAGAGTCAAGCGCTTCTTAGGCTTGGACGATGACACTTCTTTAGCCAGGTGGCGAAAGTGGTGCCGACCTTATTACTGAAGGGAAGGAAAGGTTGGGAGCGTCCCAGGCGGATGGGCTTGGATGCCTCAGTTAAAATTGAATTGCCCATATAGGGCAAAGGGACCGCTCCTCTTCGTCCCCTAGGATGGAAGATAAGGACCGGAATGATGAAGGGATGAGTCCTCTCGTCGGGTCTGTGAGTTTTAGCACAGAACGATGCTTGTAGAGTCAATGTTACGCCAGCGTAGTCGGGCAGGAAAAAAACAGACCCTTTCTGTGGCAGAGAGGGCTTGTAGTTTGTTACAGCGGAGACAAGGTGCCACTGCCACGAGGAATACTGTTTTTCTTGTGAAGTGGCTGAATAGCCGAGTGTTGCAAGAGGATCGTCGCCGAAGGATCGTCCTTCGGTGGATCGATCCCAAGCGGACCGTCGGGGAACGTGTCCAACTGTAGAGTAGCTTTAGAGATGTCACTAGCCACCTTGGACATGAACCAAAAGCACACCCCATACACCAGAGGTTGTGAAGGGGCTCAAGGAACGGCGTGAGGAATGGCGGATCGATGGCCGGTGGATCAAGTACAGGATCGTTGGAAAGCGGATCGTTGCCAAGGGATCGTCATCCAGTGGATCGATCCCAAGCAGATTGTCGCATAGTCAATCCATATGCAGTCCAATTAAAGCTGGCACAAGCCGCCCCGGAACGTAACTAAGAGCACGCCCCGAACATATGTGAGGGGGCCCAAGGGACGGAGTGGGAAACGGCAGCTCGAGGATCGACGAACGAAGAGCAATGGAAGAGCAGCCGCATCGTGGAGCAGCAGAGAAAAGGATGGATGAAGGACGAGATCTTGTAACTTGTAAAGAGGTTCGTGTTACCAGCCGTCTGGAAGAAGTCATAGTGCTTGGTGGTTCGGGAGGAGGATCGTTCCTTCGCGTTATGATAGGAGATCCGAACGGCTTGGAGTCTATGAGGAGGGTGAGTAGTAGTGGAAACCAGGTTGTGACCGGCCAATTCGGAGGAGAGGATGGCTTGTAAAGAAAACAATCGGGGACGACCCCCTCGATTGTCTTTAGCAGTTCTGGTAGTGGAATCCCGCAATGATCAGGATCTCCTTGGAACGGTGGGTAAGGTTGATCCGAGAGGGACAGGTCTGGCGAGTAACAAGAAGCAGAGTCCTTGACCGCAGGAGGGACCTGAGGAGGTAACTAAGCGGACAGGATGGGATGAGGCGGATCGTCCAGGGCGGCAGAAGGACCAGCATCCTCGAGGGAAGGCTTGTGGCGCTTAAGGATGGAGGCCAGCCTGGCTGTCGTTTAATCAGAAACTGGAGCCTTACGTTTAAAGGTTTGGAGTGAGGAGTCCATAGGGTATGTACTGGGGACAGAGTGAGTGGTTCACTGGTCCGCCGAGCGGTGGAATGTCCAGTTACCGAAGGACGGGATGAATGCGAGGACAAATCCAGAGGAGTAAGTTGCAGTCCTGCAGAGGATGCCAACTTGGCAGAAGAACATAGGTCCTGCACATGTGGAGGTTGACTGCAAGGAATCGGGACGGCTCACAAAGAAGAGGCTTGTGCGGCAGACGCGGCTGCTCCAAACAACCCTGGTCCACAGTAAGTTCAAGAAATTCAACATTATCCGCAACCGGCGGGACCGGAGGGGATGCGGAACGAGAAGTGCGGGATGAAGAGCCATCCCCTTGCGCCCCTTTAGTGCGCGGCATAAGGACGGGGTTACCAAGGATGGGGTAGGACGCAGTGGATGGCGCGAAGCTGGGAACAAAGTGTCTCTGAGGGAAGAATAAAATGCATTACCCAATGTGGTAGAAAGCGTCCTTAGTCCTGCCTCTGCCTTACAAAGGTCTAGTAAGGGGAAGGAAGGGTGATGAACATGATATTGTTGTTCTGAATGGGAGCAACAATATCATGTAGGGGAACGAGAGGAGTGTGAAAAGCATCCAGGAGGAACGTATCCAAGAGCCCAAAAATAGGGCTTGGGGAACTGTAGACCGACTCATGCAGGCCTGTCTTAGCTTATTTCCTTTTCCCGGAGGTATAAATGCTGGCGGAACTGGTAGAGGACCAGGATCAGAATGATGCGGAGGACTGGGACGGGACATGGAGAATAATAACGGAACCTGTTGAATGAGATGCGGAGGCGGATTGTCAAGTAGAGTTGGAGGATCGTTGTTGCTTAGGAATCAAAGCTTAGTCACGATACATAGTCTTGATAGTCTTGAAACGGGGACTTGCGCATAAAGTTCCGAAGGGAAGAATGCACGAGATAATGCACTAGAGACGAAGTGAGGGGTTGGTCGTTTTTCTGGGTAACGGAACGGTTGTCAACCGAAGGTTGGAAGGAATACGAAGATAAAACAAGAAATCGGGAACGTAGCCGCAGTAATGCAAGGCATAAGGAACGACGACTTCGAAAGAGGGATTCGGAGGGGAACTGCTAGCTCCAGAGAATCCCGTTCCGTTGTAAGGTCGGAAATCCCCAGGTCACAGGCGAGTGCACAGTGAGGACGCGGAACAAGGGGTGCGGAGTAAGGAACCATCCCAAGGCGTTCCCTCAGCCTGTGGCATCAGAACGATGGTACTGCAAGACGTGAAGCGCGAATACCGGAACGCTCGTCCCCGTGGGATGTGGCTGGAGGAACGCTCGTCCCATAAGGTGCGGACATGGCTGGAGGAATGCCCGTCCTATGGAACGAGGACGTGGCTGGAGGGACGCTCATCCTATGGGAATGACAGTGCGGCCGTCCTTGGACCATCCATCCCACCCAGAGGACGTGCGTCCTCTGGGTAGGATGGATGGTCCACTAGAAGCAGGTGCCAGCGAAAAGTAAGGAACATGTCCTGCGAAAGGCGCCTCTAGGTGCTTCCGTTGGGAAAGAGGATAGCTTGAGGACCGACGGACAGGAGAACGTCTGATCGGCGGTGTAACGCTTGAAAAAATAGAAGCATCCTAGTTCGAGGAGAGGTTGGATCGGCCCTCTGTCTATCCGTTCCTAAGGGCGGAGCAGAGGGAACTGGGAGCGAAGCTTCAACCGGGAGATCCAGAGGCAGGAGAGGATAGTGAAAGGAGCTGGTCCTAAGGACTGGTGGATCCGCTAAGAGGGTGGAGTAAGGATCTATGATTCAGCAGTGACAAGATGTGTTTCTAAGGGGTGCAAGTGTCTCCCCCCTTCCTTCCTCCGTTACCAGACTGAGGTGTAGTAGGGGAATGAAGGATGACGTGATGTTGGTCGTGCTAGTAGTAACTTGGAACGTAGGGCCAGAATGGACATGTGAAATACACAAAACCACCCAATGCAATAACAGGCCGCAGGGGAATGCTTTAAAGAAACATAGGTCGAGGACAGACACGAGGATTGGGTCAGTTGAGGAGCAGCGTATAGCACAGCTGCATAGGACGAAGGTCGAGGAAAGACGAGCGGACTGTATCGTCAGAGTATATATCAGAAAAAAGGACTGCGCAGACGGTGACGGCGCGGAGGGATATCATACCTCTTTAAGTAACCAACATCATCCAATGCTGGAGGGAAGGAAGGCGCAAGCCGACAGTGAGCGGTGAGATCTCAAAGGGCTGCGCAGAAGCAATGCGCAGTGGGGAGCCGCGGATGAGGAACGTCGTCCATCCGAACCAGTCCGCGCACCCCCCCCCCCCGAACGCAACGATGGCATGAGCTGCCCTGGGCAGGAACCAAAGGGAACGGTGGCAGTGAGAAGCAGCGGACCAGCCAGAAGAAGAGCGGGATCGAGCGATTCACGATCCGCAGATATCTTGAAAACTTCAACCATACCCGCAGGGGACGGGTCCGCTGAAGTTGGCAAAGCAGAGCAAGGAGCAGGTAGGATGGAGCTGTCCTTAGGAGCGTCCCCCGTCCGCAGGACGACGAAGAAGTCTAGGAGCGATGTGAACAGCGCGACGTGTAGAGAAGAAAAGGTGAGCTTACGCTCCGCTACGACTTTTATATGATGGAGGCTGCGCAGTAGGTAGCGAACCGGAAGGACATCTTCGATTTAATTTCTCTAGATTGAACAGCACTGAGAAAGAGAATGCTATAAAAAAGCTAATGTATATTCTCAAGGCAACTAGAAACGAAATATTTGTGTTTGGACAGAAGTACAACGAAGGCATACTAGTGACAAGCAAAGTAGTTCAAGTCTGAATAAACACTCCATATTAGCCGTAATAATACTTGTTCACTGTAATCACTTTCTGGCACAGAATTCGAGCCTCTCTGTGGCTTGTTAGTTTCTATAAAATCGCCAGTTTCATTTTCATTTTCGACAGACTATGCCATGTTGGCATTCACTTAAAAAAAAGGCACTTTAGCTAGAACCCTAAAAACAGAAATTCTACTGCATGGTGCTGCCATCTAGCGAGTGAAAGGTGAACTAATATGTCCAACAAACACTTTGGCTAACCCACAGCGGATGTACTGCCCTCCAGTTCTGTTTAGCAAATCAAAATTGTGAGTGAGACGTACCAGTACGTCCTAAGGCACCCGGTAACAATGAAAACGTACCAGTACGTCTTTAGGATTCAAAGTGTTAAGGTCGTTTAAATCTGGCAGTTGACTACGATACTGCGGCCAACCGCCAGATTTACATGACACGTAAGACGACTTGACGAAGTTGAATAGTGGCGTAGTACGTCGCCTAAAGATGTCTCTCGGCTGTTATAAAACCTGCAGTAGAGGACTACTGAAAATTGACACGATATTAGAATGTGGAAATATCTTATGGGAATTTTGGCTATGATCACTTCATGGCCACTTTTCATTTTCTGTATTAAAACTTGAAATTGCACATTTAGTGAGGTTAACTGCGCTTGGGCGATTATAGGCAATTTACGGTTAAGATTACTCGTATAAAATCATTCTACACGATCATGTACAAGCTTATATGACTTGCAAATAAGAATTACTCAGTTTCTATAAAAGTTGCAAGAACATCTTATACGAATGTCCCACTTTCATATGTGAATCATCTTGTATGAAATCTTCAGAACCATATAAAATATTTACATTTCCTACGTGTAATGTTATAATTAAAATGGGCTGCCAATAGCTTTAACACATTCTGCTAGTTTTCAACACTGCTCTTTATTTAACATAAAAGGGAATGTAAAAAAGTGTTGGCAAACCAATGCCACCTTCCAGTAGTTAAGACTCCGAAAATTGTAAAATATCCTAATGATGTTCATCAAAATTTTCACTTTTAATCAAAACAATGCAAGAGTCGGTGGAAAAGTGCAGGGAAACGGTGTTTTGTAATACGGTGGTGAACAAACGGAATTTTGAATACGTAAAACAAATGCACTACATACACCACACAAATTTAACAGATTAGGCGTTCACTTGAATTTTCGGTGGATATGGGCGGCAGCCACCTTTTTCAGAAAAGTCAGTAGGAAACCGTACAAAAATCACATCTCGGCAAGGTTTATCAGAATTTGAATTTACCGCATTAGCTTGGCCATCACTGATCTTTACAGCACATTCAAACTCTGCTCTCCACTGCCAGTTTCGTTTGTTAGCTCAAGTTCAGACCTCACTTAACCCTGTAAGGACTGCGTGCGCGCTAAGAACTGATAACTGACTTGTAGAAAAAAAATCGCAGCTTCTCACCCAGTTGAGGTAAGGGAATGAAACCTGTGTCATTTTTATCCTTGATGATCTGGCTTTCATAGCCCAGTTTAAATTTTACTGTAATTGGCTGGAAGTTTTCAATATGACTTGTAGAAGAGCTGTAAACAATGATTATACAGCGGGCGCATTCGGGCGCACCCGTCCTTAAAGGGTTAATGACACACTAAACTGGCAGTTGAGAGCAGAGTTTGAATGCAACAAAGATCAGTGGTGCCCAAGCCGACACAGCAAATTCAAATTCTGATATACTTTGACGAGATGAGATTCTTGTACAGTTTTCCCCAGATTCTTCCTGAAGAAGGTGAATACTGCCCAAATCCACCGAAAATTCAAGTGGACACGTAATCTGTTCATTGGTGTGTGTTGTTGTTCACAACAAGAATAAAAATTACAAAAATTTTAAATGAACAGGAAAATTTTTCAACAAACTAATGTACTTTGACTTCAGAAAGTTTGAAGTCCAGATTTTACAAATAACGCTCAAATTCAAAAAAGGAAATACACCATCGTTTTCGATGAGCTGTTGACGAAAGGATGTACAATTTCAGTCCTCCTTCCTATCTTCTAAACAGAAAGAAGCACCAACTGAAGGAGCACGAAGAAGATAGGACTGAAATTTTACATCTTTTCGTCAACGGCCTATCGAAAATTCGCAAAGTTACGATGATGCATTTCCTTTTTTGAATTTAAGCATTACTTGTAAAATCTGGACTTTCGAAGATTTCACTTAATGATTTTCACCCACTATGAATACAGTGGCAGTAGGTAACTATCAATCGGACATAATTTTTGTTTCCATCCGCAAACGTGTAAATATTTAATTTAAGATGGCATGGTCTTCCATTTACTGTATTTACATTAGTAGTGTACTAAGCTATAAGCCCGAAAGAAAATTTAGAGAATCTCCAGGTAGGAACTGACATCACCCGTCACAAACAAGATTTACTGCTGAACAATCACTTGCATTAATTATGTAACTACAGTAGAGTTTGCACTGAATGAACAGCTAAGCATGTATATTCTAGTATATTCATGTATATTTAACTAAGCTTGTACAGGG